>CAJHQQ010005193.1:0-19387 GCA_905132885.1 Moricandia moricandioides
TCCCGAAATAGGTGTTTCCATGTTCGTCTGGAACAGTCATCGGGATCACCCGTCCGCCTGTTCCGCTTGAGAACAGTCTCGGGACTGTTCTTCTTGAGTGTTCTCCGCAGGATTACTCCAAAAAGACATCTTCTCTTCATGTGCCCTTTCTTTACTCTTCTATCAACTCCAGACCTGAAAAAGACCACAAGGGACTAGACTAACACGGTTTAGAGTCTTGAATCAAATAAAAACATATATACAATGATGTGAAAAACACCATATATCAGAAGAATAGAGACAGAAAGAACCCAATGCAGAAGCTTTGAGATTTTTGATATGTTAGATGCATGAAAACAATCATTGTACAAAGGATATACATATAGTAATTCAACTTTATCATCTACAAGTAGATTGATGGCCATTAAGATGGATTATAGTTTGGCTGAAGAATGCCGGATGCGATTGCTGATTTTGTAAGAGATATTCTATCAGAGGATAATCTTTCATCGTGTTCATATTATGAGGCTTAAAAATTTGTAGCTAGTATTGGTTTACCGTATCAGGTGATAGATGTATGCATCGATAACTGCATGATATACCGCAGAGCGGATGAAAACTGGGATAAGTACAACTTTTGTTAGAAACATTGTTATCATGATACGAGTGGAAGAGTTCTGGTGCCATACAAAAGGTTGTGGTAGTTTCCATTAATGAAAAGATTGGTTGTATCAGTTCGAACGCACAGTCCAACCAATGAGATGGTATAGAGAGCACTCAACAGGTAGTGATATTTCATATCCTTCATATGCAAAAGCTTGGAAGCATTTCCAACAGCATATCCAAGATTTTCATATGAGAGAAAAATGCATACCTTTGTTTATGTACTGATAGTTTCAACCCATTTGGAAAGCATGGAAGACAATATTCTCTATGGCTAGTAATTGTTACACCTTACCACTTATCACCAAATATGTCCATGCGAAAAGAGTTTTGTTCCTCTCCATTCTCGTCCCCGGGCCAGAGCATAAAGTATGCTCTTACATACGATGTTTCAAAATAGCACATATGCTTTCCAACTAAAATACCAACGGAAAACATGTCGGTTTGACTGTCACATGAGATTTCCACCACATGACATCCATGTTGTAAGAGTAAGACTTTGTTTACGAAGTACAATAAGGTGTTTGAGTACACCTCCAGAAGTTAATGGCATAAAGTTATTGGAACAATTAAGAGATTTTGGTGCAGATAGGATGCCAGACGTAGGTGGAAATGTAAATTATCCAGTTGACGAGAACTGCACAATTGGCATCAAAATAGTATTTTCTTGGATCTGCTATATTGGGAGAATAATTTGTTGCGGCATAATTTAGATGTTATACGTATTGAGAAGAAAATTTCCGACAATATCATGAACACGATCCTTAATGTCTAAGGTAAAACGAAAGATAATTTGAAGTCAGGACTCGATTTAGTTGATAGTTGTGCTCGTTTTGAACTTCATGTTTATGAGCATGGTAAAGGTCATGTTCCCATATACCGACTGGATGTAGCTGCCAAAGACGAGTTCTTTTATTGGATTACAAACAACATTAATTTCCAGACGGTTATGCATCTAATTTTCATGATTGTCATATAATGATGCATCACCTCCTTCCTTTTGCCTTTTTCGTACTATTGCCACAAAATGTTCATGAAGCAATTGCAGGTATCTTATATTTTAACCAATTTTATTATTTGTCATATGAATTTGTTATGCTTATATATGTACTTATGAAAACAAAATTCTTTATATATGTAGGGAGAAGTCCTTTCTTCCGCTATTTAATCCCGAGATCACTCACTATAGAAGGTATTCACAATTTGGAGGCTAACATACATGTGATCCTTTGCAACCTCGAGAAGATCTTTCCTCCATCATTTTTTGATGTAATGGAACATCTTCCTATTTATCTCGCAAGAGTAACTTGGTGGTCATGTGCAGCATAGACGGATGTAAGTTTTTGATCGGTATATGTTTCATCTGTAGAAGAAGGTCAATGTAAGCAAAGTGAAAGTATATATAGTCGAACAGAGCATCAATGAAGACTATGTGGACCAAACTATTTGTTCAATTCATATGCATTCACAATTCAAAGAAAATGCCTTTCAAGTCATATCCAAGATATTGTACTCGGGGATATGCATTCACATTATAAAGGAAATTCCATTCAAGGACAATTTATGATGCTGGTATATCGTCTTCATACGGTGATTATGTATACTACAAAAACAAAGAAATTATGGAAAATCAGTATCGGGTATGGTTTAGTTGTGGTGCACTGTATTCTATTGTGATTGGTATGACAAGACTATTTATCGTGGGGTGAAAACTGACACATTTGGTGTTACATCGGTTCATTTACGAAGGATCCGCAATATTATGATCATTTCATTCTTGCTTCCCAAGCTCATTAAGTATGTCAATTTATTCATAATGGTTCATTATTATTATTATTATTATTATTATTATTATTATTATTATTATTATTATTATTATTATTATTATTATTATTATTATTATTATTATTATTATTATTATTATTATTATTATTATTATTATTATTATTATTATTCATATAACATATTATTATTTAAAAAATATTTTTTTTGGGTTTGCTACATTTGTTATCCTCGGGTTATGCACAAAAATGATCCTTGGATCATTGTAACGTCAATCAAACCTAGAGGACGAGTACATAGAAGTTCTGATCAATAACCATTGCAACCAGACTCTAGCTTCAACATAAGTCCGGTTGAAAATTCAGAAAATGTTCAACTCGTTGTCGATTTAACCGAGTTTGGAGATGATGATGTCATACACTTCGAGTCATATGCCGAGGTTGGACAGTTTGACGAAGATTATGATTAATGTCTGTCTGATTATTCTTAAAATTCTCAGTAGACTAATGTATTCAGAATTTTTTTAATCATATATGTAATTTTCATTATTATAGTTTTTTTCTTATTAGCTATTGGAGTTGTTTGAAATTAATGTATTTTGGATTGTAAATGTCTTGTTCCTATTTTTTTTATTTAAGATTTTCATTGTATTTTTAATAAAAAAAATCGGGAATTTCTCAGGGTTCCCATTTTTGGGTTTACGAATTCATCAAAAATTTGTCGAAATATTCCAAGGAATTTTTTACGCTACTCCAACAGTCACTGGAAATTCCTCAAAATATTTTAAAAAAAACACCATGTGAGGAAGGTACAGATTGGGGCTTTGGTTCAGGGTTTCAACTTACTTGGAATTTTGTCAGAATATTCCAAGGAATTTCTGACAAATCTGGAGTATCCGTCGGAATTGGAATACTCCAACATAATTCCGAGGAAATAACGTTCTCGATATGAAATATTAGTATAAATGTAAAACCAAATACCGACAAGATCACCATAACAATTATTCATTTATTTTAACTTTATAAAATCACAATACAAATATATTAATGAATACATAATATATAGCATAAACACTTATATATTTAAACAAACATACTACAGTAATTCCTCTTACAATACTGACTTTGTTTAATGTCAAGTGTTTCTAACATTTTCAAGTATATAAACACTTTCAAATCATCAACATTATATCAAAGATTTTTGTGCGTCTATTTTTCTCATGTTTTGAAACCCCAAACAAGAGGGCGTCAGGAAATTTACCGGTACATTTTGAGGAATTTCAGACAACTGTTATTCATAACTTATCCGGCCAATGAGAAAGCATGCAAAGAAGATAACTAGGGGGTTATTGAGAGAGTGATTTATGTAGATTTTGTGGATTTCAAAAAATTGACAGATTTTTAAAGAATTGAATTTTTTTCCTAGACTTTAAGAATCATGTGCATCTATATTTTTAGAATCCATACAACTTTTATAGATTGTCGTCATAGATTTTCACAGACATAATAATTTTTCTTATTGTTTATGTAAAGTAATTATATAAGAATATTCTTCTAGAAAATTTCCATATAACTAGTACTAGGTGGCCGGCCCGCACCCTGTGCGGACATAAACAGATTCAAATTATGGATTAAGTAGTACAAAGTTTTAGCAGTAATGGATTTTACATCATAAGACCACCATCTTTGGGAGAAAGAATCAGACACAGGAAAACGTTGGTACTCGATATTTTACACGGACGAGATGGAACAAAGTAACTTCAGTATCAAGAGGTAGTCGTTCTGGTATATTAAACAAAGTAACTTCAGTATCGCGAAAGCCAATGTAACCGGAAACTGTCTTCTACGCATTCTGAAGGGAAACTTTGTGTCAGGTGGTGTTACAAACATTCTAGGAATCCAAACCTTGTCTCCAGCAATATTGTTTCCGGTTATAATTCTACCTTCTATCACATGGGAAAGTAGCTGAGTAACAATTAGCCTAGTACCATTGCATAATCCATCTGCAACATCTATGTTACGGAGACACATAATAGGAGCACCAACCTTCAGCTTCAAATTATGTCTAGGCAGTCTAGCCACGTTAACACTGTTCAAAAACTCTGCAGGATATACAACATTTTCTTCTACGTCAACATCGGATGGGATAATACTGTCAGAGCTAAGGTAAACCTTCTCTTCACTTGAAAGCATATGTAAATCCTTTTCTTTAGTGACATGTAAAAAGTTACTGGAACATAAGAGTAAACACAAAAACATGTTACCTGGCAACTGCGAAAGCATGTAATCATTTATTTTATCCGCTTCATCATTTGTGGGAGTGAGAATGGCTCGATGTCTATACAAATCCTTATCTCTTGAGGTTTGAAAAGCTTGTCCATAAACCTCTTTTGCCATAGTCTCAATAGGATTTCTCCACTGTTTTTTATCAGCAAATCAGAAGGGATGTCAATCTCAACTTGACCGTCGTTAGGTAATTTTTTTTTCCATCTCCAACATCAAAAATCCATTGTGAGAAAGATCGAAGCTCTTTTGCTGCATCATCAGTAAGACCAGCGAGCAATCTCATGTTTTTTGTTAGCTTCAAAACTTTACAGTGCTCCCAAAGATATGACGAATTCAGAGCCGCCAAAACAGTCTATGCTCTACCACCTCCAGGTATAACCGGTAAAATCTGTCTGAAGTCTCCACCGAAAACAACAACTTTACCCCCAAAAGGTTTGTCTTCAGAAGATCTTATAATATCACGCATAGAACGATCCAACGTTTCGAAACAGTGTCTGCTCATCATAGGCGCCTCATCCCGTACAATTAACTTTCCTGCTTTAACCAATTCTGCACGATCCGATCCTGGCTCCATTTTCTTGCAAGTACTGAACTCGTTTGCATCTATCGAAATACCAAATCTGGAATGTGCGGTTCTACCTCCTTCCAACAACAATGCAACAATTCCACTGGATGCGTTATTTAGAACAATCATACGTCTAGATCGGATTGCCGATGAGAGTGCTTTGTATACGAAGGCTTTTCTTGTGCCTCTATAACCATAAAGAAAGAACATTTAAAATTGCATCCAGAATCTGGTTGTATAGCCCTCTTTGCTCATCTGTTATCATCACCATAAGTTTTTCATTTTCCTTTAGCTGATCTTCCACAACATATTTAAGCTCATCATCTATAAGTCGATTGTCGTTGTAAGAGCCAAAATCTTCTGGCTTTGGCATGAGGGGTCATTTCTTGAGGCTACGACCATTGCTGAGCAAATAATTTTTGATCTCAGTAAGAGCAATGTTTTTGATCTGCTCTATGGTCAAGTTCATATCTGCAAGTTTGATAAATTTATTAAATAACAGAGATACTTTTTAAAATAAAAAAGTTTAATAAGACAAAACGCTCACCAGGTCATCCAGTTTCTCGCTGTTTCTTGTAAAAAATATCATCGGTAAGATACTCCCAAGTAGCTTCCCACACGACATGAGGCTGAGATAAAGTTTTGGATACCAACATTCTCGCAAAAAGCTTCCTGGCATACGTGGCAGAACTATTATCACTGCAATCTTTGATAGCTTCTATAAATTCCTTGTCATCGTCCATCAATCCCAACGCATAGCAAGCATCTTCGTACGTATCATATAAAACACCATCAACTGTTTTTATATCCTCGTATGATGTCGGCCCTCTTACCCAATTTAGCAATACTCTTAAGAAATATAGCTCATCAAGTGTTGGATGAATATGCGCAATCCTCCCTCTCGCAAAGCCTCGTTTCCGTGGTACACATTCTCTCGTACCTGATTTCCAAACAAATTTTGTTGGAAATTCGGCATATGTCAACTCTCTTGCCTCTGGGTATTTTTTGTTTGCTATGAACCAGGCCAAAAACATGGATTGATTAACAACTTTTTTGTTGAGAATATTCTCAATAGGTTCATCTTCATCAAAAAAACACCAGCTCCTGATCCGGAAGATGAAATCCAAGTTTCTCCACATTAATCTTTGCTCTTGAGATGTTGTCGGTGGGATTGGTTCATTAATCTTTGCTCTTGAGATGCACATTATAATGCTCTCTCCATATAAATACAAAGTGAATGTTCTCAAATTACGCCAAAATAATATTCATACAATAAATAATGAAAGCGTTTAAAGGAAGATATTAAATTGGTATTTTTCATAAAATGATATTCATATGATATGAATATTCTTGCGCACGTTATTTATTTGTAATAAGGAAACTAATTATTACATGTACTAACTAATATTCTTGCGCAAGTAATTTATTTGTTATAAGGAAACTAATTATTACATGTATTAACTAATATTCTTGCTCATGTAATTTATTAACTAATTATGTAAGTCATTTGGAAAGTGATGTTAATTGGTCATTAAAATATATTTTCTCTTGCAATTAGTATTCAATAGTACTTTCCTGTTATAGTGGGATCGATGAATTAAAAAAATAATTAATCTTTTACACAGCATTTTAATGGTACTTGCAATTAGTAATCTATTACCCACCATTTTGTATTCTCTAACAAAATAAACAATGTTTTTCTAACAAAAGAAACAACTTAATAATATTACATATATATCTAATATATAGTTATGACAAGATCTAGACATAGTCGAATGAAATATTGGTTTTGACTCTCTATTTTATAGAAGTTTTTTACATACATATAAATCTCCAATTTGTGGAAAAAAATTACTAAAATTTTTTAAAAATGTTTCAAATTCCTAAAGTCTCAGATCCGACTCTGTATATAATGCATATTAATTCAAAACCTAATTTTGATTCCTAATTTTATAGAGATTATTTACATATATATAAGTTCCAATTTGTGGAAAAAAAATTACTAAAATTTTAAGAATTATTTCCAATTCTCAAATCTCAGATCCGATCCTATATATAGTGTATATTAATTCAAAACCCAATATTGATTCTTGAGTAACAAAATGAAAGGAAATTGACCTTTTAGTCTTCTTTTTTTTCTTGTGTAAAAATCCTCACACTAACTAAAGTATAGAGATTTAGATGATTATGGAATCTAACAAAAGCATCATAGTGACCATTATAATCCAAAATAGTTAAGCGAACAGAGTTAATAGATGACTGAATCTTATTTAAGCATCATAGTGACCATTTAGTAAAAACATCATTAATCCAATTAAATTGACTAAGATACTAAATTTCCAATATAATAAGAACCCAGAAATTTTAAACATGTAATATAATATGTAATTTTTTTCATTCGTAGCAATTTAAATAACACAAATTTTTCATTCTTCAAAAGGTCGAATCTTGAAAGAACTAAATCTAATAAACCTTAAAAGTTAAAACACAACATCATACGATAGTTTAATAGATATGATTTTGTCATTCCCATGTACCAGAGATCATGGAATTGGCAACACCAGATTGCGCCAAGGTCAAGTTAGATTCATACTCCAACGTCTTTGATTGACCTGGAATTGCCTGTGTTAGCCTCAGTGGCTTCTTCCTCTCTGATTCCTCAAGCTGAGAATAGCAGAAAGACCAGAGAAGCTACAATGGACACAGCAACAAGATCTTTTAAAACCTCAGACAAATAAAAAGAACAGTATTCAGCTGCTGCTCCAGCCTATTCAATCACAATATTATAACCTATGTTATAAACAATGGTGGGATTAATATTCAAAAATAATATTTATATATTAGCTCAAATCTGACAAAAGGTTATAATCCCACCATGTTTAGACAATACTACTTGCTAAGGCCTAGGACATTGGATGATGCTGAGAGGTTGTTGCATCAAGCGTTTGGGGTGTCTGGGCATTATTCAGCTGCTGCTCCAGCCTTCTGGCTCGCCATATTCGTTCCCATCTCGCAAACTCAACCATCACTGAACTTCCACATATGCATACACCAAATCCAGCAAATGTTGACAGAAGAACTGACAGAACCGTCAGCATCTCCACCTGTTACCACCAAGAGAACACATTTTAACAACTTATGAGTTTATAGACTGGTACATGATAAAGGTTGCAACTTCATGTCATAGCTTTAAGGGTATGCCCCTCCCACCATGTTTAGACAATACTACTTGCTAAGGCCTAAGGGGGTATAATGAAAAGAAGAGATGTCTTGAAAAGTACTCACCACGGAATAAAATACATGGCGAAGAGAACCACCAAAGCAAACTGTACAGATGCGTAGATCCAAACAAATCTTCTCATTACTGCAAAATGATTTAATCCATTTGCCAAAAACATATCAGAAACAAGGTACACAATGAAAGAGCTGTTCCAAAAGAGGTTAACTTATAATTTATTCCGCTTGCCTGACTAATCATGCTTTCAACAACTAAACAATGAAAAGAAATCAATATTACCTTGTTCAAGTTCCAAATCTTGAGAATGGTTTTGCCATCATGAAGAGGGTCTTCAAAGAGACGGTCACGAGAGCATAGTACTCACACCTCAAAATCGAACCGTCAGGCAAAACGAGTCGCTTCAAGAGATCAAAATCGTGCTGGCCCACACAATCACTGATGTAAATGGGCCCACCAAAAATAGCCTGTGAAGCAGCATGGAACTCAGCACCAGGATGTGTGGACTGAAACATGTCCCAATCAGGCTGGATGAAATTTCCCATCCAAAGACTGTTGTATGCACAATAGACCATGTGACATCCTTGTAGCCAATATGTGCCGTTAATGTCTCCTGATGGATCCGTGCACCAAAAGTCATCACCTAATACCAATTTAAAAGCCAACTAAAAACCATTAAACTATATTTAAAACTATATATTTAATATAAGCTCCAATCTAAAAAATTATAAAAATAGTCCAACATTTTTACCAATAATAATCTAGATTCGAGAAATAATAAAGTAGATGTTAAGGAAAATTAAGCTATTAAAGTCTGAAGTGGAAGACTTACCAACACGACCTAGAGAGATGGCTTCGGTTCCAAGGAACATGAAGTCATTACAGTGCTCCATACTGGCGATAACGCCGTTACCGTCAAAATGCTTATTCACTGACGCCGTTAACGTCTTGAAGTAAGCTTTAGCCAAGTCAACTCTCCCGCCATATTTCTCGCGCAACATCTCCAATATCTGCCACGTGTTTAATATGTGCGCCACGTAAGTGAAAACGAAAAAAATCCAAAAACCTCCGTTAACTCAGACAGAAACTTACGTGGATGACGTCAACTTTAACGCCGTCAATACCGACGTTATGAAGATGAGAGTGAAGTCCTTCGTAGAACTCATTCGCCATGTCCAGCGAGACGAATCCGATTCCGGTATCGACGATCTTATCAACGGCGAGATCTTGCATCGTCAACTTAAGCCCCGGAGAGAGCTCTGGCTGGACAATAGTTGACGGTGGAAGAGTAGGAGCTCCGGGACGAAGACCTCCCCAGTAACCGCAAAGCGCGTGCCAGACGTAGATGTAATCAACGGTGGAGAATTCATCTTTCAGGTCTCTGACGAAAGCTTTCATTCCGACTTCGTTTTGGTCTTTGGGAGAGACGTAGTCTCTGAACTTGTAGTTCTCTTGAAATTTCAGAAGCCTATAAACCAGATTAAACCGGTATTATGATCAGATCGATAACAGAATCCGAATAAACTTAACCAAACTAACGGTACAGCTCCTAACATCCTATTTTGGCAGTCCATGATTGCTGGTTCATTCGTTGCTTCTGTCGAAAGCATAGCCATGTCTCCTGTCTACACCGTGAGACGATATATACTCATTCGTTCCTTTCCACAAACACATGCTGGAATCTGTCAGGCTTTCCGACAAGAACCAGACTCTAATTACTTTGGACTGAGTAAATTGAGTAAACATGAAATCTTAAAATCCAGATCCCTTCGCTTGAATGGATTGACTTTGCTTCAGTTGTGCAAAAACCTTGTTACTTCCAAGCCTTTCCATCATCTTCCTCTCCAGAGTTTAGATACCTTCAACAAGCACCAGTGGTATCTACCACTAACTAAGGACATCACCTTCGCCTTTTTAAAAGGAACAGTATGCAGAGAACCCCAAGCATATATACAATAGCAACGAGAATATAACAAGGGGACGAAATAGACACTATGCTCTCCGTTGAACGAATCGATCCGCGGAGCTGAAACGGGAGATTCCTCGGAAGATGATGATGCCACGCTCATTGTTCCTCCGCACACGGTTGCCAAAAAGCAAAGATTAGCAGCGAGAGAGAGAGAGAGAGATGTTTATGGAGAGGAGGAGGACCGATATTTTCTTCAGACAATCACCATCTAGCAACGCAGGTATAATAGATGGAAGCCATCCTCTGTACAATGCTCTTGGTCCTTCTTGACGCAGCACTGTCGATACTTCATGGACCATTCCTCTGTATTGAACTATATATATATACAAAATGAAACTAATTATTACATGTATTAACTAATTATAAGGAAACTAATTATTATATGTATTAACTAATATTCTTGCGCAAGTAATTTATTTGTTATAAGGAAACTAATTATTACATGTATTAATTAATATTCTTGCTTATTTGTTATAAGGAAACTAATTATTACATGTATTAACTAATATTCTTGCGCAAGTAATTTATTTTTTATAAGAAAACTAATTATTACATGTATTAACTAATATTCTTGCGCAAGTTTATTAACCAATTATTTAAATCATTTGGAAAGTGATGTTAAATTGTCATTAAATTATGTTTTTTCTTGCAATTAGTGGGATCGATGAATTAAATGGTGTGATCGATTTTAGTGATACTTTCCTATTATAGTGGGATCGATGAATTAAAAAAAATGATAAAGAAATTCCAAAAAATCGACCAATCAAATGTCTCAAATTCTTCTGAGAAGCTCTGTATGAGTGACACGTGGCAAATATATTTCTCTTTTAATATATAGAGGGATGTTGATGTGCCGGAACGTATATGTGAACGTAACAGTAAGATATGTCAACAAAACAATTTCTATGGTGATAGTTTTTGAAAGACATGTTACATGTCTATGACCGAATCTGGGTTTGTCATTTAAAATCTGCTATAGTAACATCGTTCAATCTCTTTATGTAATTATGTTTTTCTTTAGTTTTATTGGCATAATAGATATATGTTTATTCATCAAGACAAATATGCTTAACAGTATAACATATTTCTTATCTTAAAAGAAATTGAAAACATAAACGTAAGACATGTCTACATAAACGAACAAAAATCTTGCGTCTGCGTCTGCGGCTGCGTTAAACGCAGATTATTATTGTTCGTTTCACAGACGCAGACGCAGCCTCAGCCGCAGACGCAGACGCAGATTTTTGTTCGTTTTGTCGACGCATGACGTTAACGCCGACGCAGGAAGCTGACGCTAGACGCAGAGTGTTGTTCGTTTGGCAGACGCTGCGGCTATTATCTTTTAATTTGTATATTATTTTTTAAAATTTGTATTATTATATTTTAAATAAATAATATGTAGTTTAAATATATTTACATCCATTAAGTATTATAATTAATTGGTAATAAATTTTTAGTCAAATAAATAAATATAACAACATTTTTAGTCAAATATTTTAAAATATAACAACATTTTTAGTCATAAATCAAAAGTTAAATTAAGACAAAATATATCACAAAAAAAAGAGTTAAATAATACATCAAGTCTTAAATAAATAAAACATAATTGATAATCAAAGTTATAAGGAAAGAAAAATCAAGTCATTAACTAAAATATTTAATACGGTAAACGACCTCGACCATATTCATTTGTGATGTTCTTACGCAAAGCTTCCATCACTCTATCACCGGTCGGCTCATATACAATATGTCCACCACGACCATCATCATCATCATCATCATCATCATCATCATCATCATCATCATCATCATCACCTTCTTCTTCTTCATCACCACCATCAATATCAGCTTCTTCTCCTTCTCCATCATCATCACTTTGCCATTGTACAAAATCATGATCTTCCCGATGTGAATCACGTATGAAGTTGTGTAGGGCCATCGTCGCTGTTACCAGCTTAATCCATTTGACAAGACCATACTTTGGATGCTTACGATCCAAAATCCTCCATTTTGCTAAAACAATTGTGTAGTAATAATAACATTCATGGTAGAGAGAGTAGAAGCTACTCGCATTGGTTTCAGTTGATACAACATAATAATAAACAAACAACATCAACAGGAAAGCTTATAACTGGGTGTCGTGGTGTTGAGCCTTTACATCTGCGTCGGGTTGATTAATAGGGTGAGAGGTTCTGTATTCTTCCTTGGAGAGACCACAGTAAACAGCATCTGAGCCACCATAGGTGACGAAGTTCCAGCCGAAAGCGGAGCCTCCAACGACCTTGTCGTCACCAAAAGAGTTTAGAGACTTGCCGTTGGATAAGGAGGAGTGGGTTCGTCGGAGATGGAGAGAGCGAGCCGGAGATGAGAGAGCTCGAGCTGGAGATGGAGGTGAGAGAGCTCGGAGATGGAGAGAACGAGCCCGAGATGAGAGAGCGAGAGCCGTAGATGGAGGTGAGAGAGCTCGGAGATGGAGAGAGCGAGCCGGAGATGAGAGAGCGAGCCGGAGATGGAGGTGAGAGAGCTCGGAGATGGAGAGAGCGAGCCGGAGATGGAGAGAGCGAGAGCCGTAGATGGAGGTGAGAGAGCTCGGAGATGGAGAGAGCGAGCCGGAGATGAGAGAGCGAGCCCGAGATGGAGGTGAGAGAGCTCGGAGATGAAGAGAGTGAGCCAGAGATGGAGAGAGCGAGCCGGAGATGAGAGAGCGAGCCGGAGATGGAGAGATCTCGAAGATGGAGACAGCTCGGACGAGAGAGAGCTCGAGCCGAGATGGAGAGAGATCGGACGAGAGAGAGCTCGAGCCGGAGATGAGAGAGCTCGGAGATGGAGAGAGATCGGAGGGAGAGAGATCGGAGATGAGAGATGGGAGATGAGAGAGCTCGAGATGAGAGAGTTCAGATGGATAGAGAGACGGCGTCAATAGATTAGGGTTTTTTTTTGTAAATAATAAAATAAGTTAAGGGCAAAACTGTAAATAAATAACTTAAACGCAGCTTTATTGACTCAGTCGCCGATTTATTCAGCGTTCAAAATTTATAAACGCCAGACGCTGCGTTTGGACGCAGCGTCAAGACGCAGATACCTGCGTCAATCAAACGAACAAGAGTTATGAAAAAAATAGCCGCAGACGCAAACGCAGGAAGCTGCGTCTGCCAAACGAACAGCACTAATACATAGTGTAACTCTAGTATTTTGAAAGTAATGACTTATGAGTTAAAATGTAAAGAATCCTTGTTTAAATAACACAAGAGATTAAAATGTAAAGAATCCTTATGAGTTAAAATGTAATAGAATTGCAAAGTCTAAATATACTCAAATTTTTTTAATAACAAAATATTCTAAAATAACTTACAAAATCATTGTACCAATAACTAAGGATTTAAGAAGAATTATAAATTCATCACACCAATAACATAAGATTTGATTAAGACTTTAAGAATCATTAAACCAATAGCAATATAATTGATTAACTCTTCATATCTCGCGATACCTTCGACAGCTTGACCCGCAGCTGTACCGCCCCTCCACCCAAAAAAAAATCATGTAAGTATCTCTCAATCTTTCCCTATTATATTTGTTAGGTTATGCTAGTTTAGGTTTTTATTGTTTTAGGTTTTGGATGAAGAGTTTTATGACTTATATGTTATATTTTGTTGTTAGGTTGTGATATTTGTGTGTTTAGAAAGTTTTAGGTTGCAGTTTTTTGGTTTGTTAATTTATTTTTTATAAAATTTAAAACGTTTTAACAATTTATAAAATCTTTTTGAAGTTTTCAAAACCTGTTTCAAGTTTTTTTTATAATATATAAAAAGTTTTTCAAATATATAATTTAAAATTTTTCTCTCAAGTTATATATATAAATATATAAACGATTTTAAAATAATTTTATATAAAAACGTTTTTATTATATAGATAACTATTTTAAAATTATTTTACAGATAAAAGGTTTTATTATATATATAAACGATTTAAAAATAATTTTATGTAAAAACTTTTTTAATTTATATATAAACTATTTTAAAATTCTTTCATATAAAATGTTTATATATATATAAAAAAATTCAAAATAATTTTATCATATATAAATTATTTAAATATATATATATACATAAAAATTTATTATATATAGTTAAATTTAAAATTATTTTATATAAAAACGTTTTTGTTATATATAATTTATATTAAAATTTGAATTTATTAAAATAATTAAAAAAATCGTTAGAAAAGATTCTTTTATTATTATGTTAACAAAAAATATTCATACATTAATCTTTTTAGCATAGTTTTTATATAATAATACTTTTATTAACAAAACAATTTTTTTTTAGATCTAGTGGTGGTGACATGACGAGGCAACGTTGTTCCATACCACGAGTTGGAAGTTCTACACCCAGAGCATCCCGTACTCGACATCTTCCCATGAGCAAAACTCTGCTCCAATTGCTCCTCAGGTGCCGGCTTTTGAACAATTGGTTCAAAAACCAGGTCGAGAGCATCTCCTTTGATTCCATCTTTTTGCAATCCGACACACTACATAGTTAGTTTTGTGTTGTATAGATTTTTTTTTCTTTTTATTGTGTTTGTATAACATTTTTCTGTAGGTTCACTAAGTCGAACAATGACATTACCAAGAGAACTAACATGATGATGTACTCCATTCTCAAGCACAGATATCCAACCTACACCAAGTTCTGGACTCAAAACGCGAGTTGTGGTTCCGTCAGTTTGCAGTATTTCTTCAAAGTTTTCTTAATTTTTAGTTTTAATTTCTTCTATTATGTTTGTACTAATCATGTGTTTTTCCCTTTTCAACAAGAATTCACTTGGACATCTGGGCATACGGAAACAGTTTGTACAGTCTTCCACCAAAAAGCCATGATAACTTATGGGAAGCAGATCTATTAATGGAAGCAGATCTGGCTTAAGGGGAAGAAGACGAAATTTATTAATTGGACGGTCTGGATCGAGTTACAAGAGCATTGGGCTAAACCGGATTATAAAGATAAGTGAAGCACCAACTCCGAGAACCGTTGCAGCGACTGTGGCGGGAAAGGTTTTTATGTCCACAACTTTGGTGCCACCAGTATTTTTTCTCTCGAATATAAACTCGTAAGTTATATATATATATATATATATGTATGTATTGTTAATCTAATTTTTTAATTAATTATCCTTTTTTTAATTGACGTAAACAAAGGTAATTAATTAGCCTAATGAAGGGGGCCTATACCAACACGAAGAGGGGAGAAATTCGAGATCCCGCTATGAGGGATGTAATACAATTGGTGGAACCCCAAGTAGAAGAAGTCTGAGCTTCCCAGCTCATCTCCGATGATGATTCCTTAGCTTCCAACAACTTGATTCAAGTTCAAACAAACATATTGGTCCAAGAGGTAACAAGTTTAAATTTCAGATTTTAAATCTCACTAATGTTTTAATTAACTTCTATAACTTTTTCAGACAGCTCCAAAGAAATAAAGGTCGTTTGATCGGGTTGGGTTGTCGAGCCGCCTCCTCTTCTTCTTCACAAGTTTCGTTTACCGATCCGGTGATTATGGAGAAGTTAAAGAACAAAGATGTGCAAATTTGGAGATTCAAAATGCAGCAATCCTTGCTGAAATGGCAGATTAAAAAAAACTCAAGTGGCGGAAATTTAGAGGATAAACCATCAGTTGATGGATAAGAGCATCTTCATCCCCACTCCATAATTTACTCTATTTTACTTAAAATAGAGTAGAAAATGGACTAATGAGTACAAAATAAAGAGATAAAGACAAAAATAGACCTAAAATTTTTTTTGTCCCAAAAATAGCACTTAAAGAGAAAAATCACTAAAATAGACTTTATTAAATGATATAAATATATATATATATATATATATATATATATATATATATATATATATATATATATATATATATATATATTTATACATTTGGGTTAACTAATCTAAACTTAGGGTTTAGAGTTATGGGGTGAGATTTTGGAGTTGCAATTTAAAAATTAAAATTTTTAAAAAATATTAAAATTTTCAAAATAAAAAAGGTCTATTTTGGTCATTTTTTCTCCCAATGTCTATTTTTGTGACAAAAACTTCAAAAATGGTTATCTGAGAGATTTGCCCAAAAATAAAACTATACTCCATTTATGAAGTAATATTTTATTTTTTGTTCATCATTCTATTTTTCACTCTTTTTTGGAGTAAATTATAGAGATGCCCTAAGATGAAACGACATTTTCCTTCTAAGATTTAGTTTTTTTAAAAACTTTCAACATTTAAAATGTTTTTTTTTAATTTTATAACACTTTACTATTTAAAAAAGATTCGAATTTCATATTAAGTTTTAAAAAAAAATAACAAAAATAAAAAAATTACAAAATACATATTTTGAAAATAATAAAAATTAAGAAATATATATTTTCACATTTAGTTTCTTATTAATAATTAAAAGTTTTAATATATAAAATATATGTGGAAAATCTATATATATGTATATATATATATATATATATATATTTAAAATCTTTTCGAGGAAAAGATTCAGTCAGAAAATTTCGACGACTTAATCCGTCTGGAATTTTTGACAAATTATTTTCTTCAAAAATTCTCGAGTAAAAACTTTCATTGAAATTTTGACGAAACAATTTTGTGGGTAATTTTTCCGTTGACTTCAAAGTTGTCAGAAGCTATCTCCAACAAATATTTTTCTCAGAAAAAAATTCAGATGATCTCGAAGTTGTCAGAAAATATTTTTCGAGGAAGCAATAATTCGTCAGAATATATTTCCGACGAAAGAAATTCTCACAGAAAAATTCGTCAATATTTTGCCAGAAAGACTTATGTCGGAATCTGTCGGCAAGTCATCGAAATTTTTCGACGGGTTTTCTTTTTCTAGCGAACTCATACTGATAGAAAATTTTGTTAGAAATTCGTTGGAAAGTCTATTCCCGACGTAATTCTTCGTCGGAATTCTTTTGCTTTCTTGTAGTGTAACCAACACTAGATTTACAACTGGTTTTAAATTGAAAAATTATTTTCATCATATTATGTGTATATTTGTGGATGAGTTTAATTTTTATTTATTTGAAAAACATGTTTATTTTTGTTTGAGAAAATATTTTGGGTTTGAAAAATATAATAAAATTTATCATTTTGGATTCATATTATAATACTTATATTTACATTAATAAAATTATTGTTCAAAGAAAATGACATTTTTTTTTATCTTCCTGATAATATATTTAATGTTTGTTGGGGAAATTGCTAAAAATGACTCAAAACTTGATTTCAAATGCAAAAGTGTACCCCAAATTCAATCAAATGCAAAAGTAACCCAAAAGGCTAGTGAAAATAAAATAAATTCCTTGTGAGCAAACAAAAAAACTGTATTCAATTTTACCAAAATAACCTTTTCGCGTGAGAAGACTGCGAGAAGACATCCATGTAAGTCTCCTACAGAAGACTTCTCTAGAAGTCTTCTTTAAGAAGTCTGCCGTACGTCTTCCGTGAGTCGTCCAGTAGTCTTCCGAAAGTCTTCTCTAAGAAGACTTCCATGTACGTATTCTCCGGAAGACTTCTCTACAAGTCTTCTCAAACAATAAATCCTAAAAATAATTTATAAAATTCATAAAAAATATTTATATAGAGGAAAAATAGAAATCATGTAACCACAAATATTTGTAAATAATGTAAATTTATATCATCTAAAATTGAATTGTTTTCAACCTAGATGAATTAATGTAGAATGAGTCATGGTATTCATTGGTTTAGGGTTTAGTAACATATGTGATAGTATTGTAAGTAGTTTTAGGCGTAGATTTTGAAATCTATCTTCTTAACTTTTTTTTTTGAATTTGACGAATATGTGTTAGTGATCTTCTAATAAGATGATTTTAAAAACTTTCTAAGTTTATTTTATGTTTAAGGAAGTGTTTTTTTGGTTAGTTAATTGATTTAGGGTTTCGGAAGACTTCCCGGGATGTCTTCTAACATATAATGCACTAGAAGACTTCAAGGAAGACTTCACGGAAGACTCTACAATTTTACCGCTTGAATTTCAGTGAAATTCAAATTCCCGCCTAATGGCGAAGTCTTCTGGAAGTCTTCCGGACGTCTTCCGTGAAGTCGTCCAGTAGTCTTCCGAAAGTCTTCTCTGAGAAGACTTCCATGTACGTATTCTCAGAAGACTTCTCTGGAAGTCTTCTCAACAATAAATCCTAAAAATAATTTATAAAATTCATAAAAAATATTTATATAGAGGAAAAATAGAAATCATGTAGCCATAAACATTTGTAAATAATATAAATTTATATCAACTAAAATTGAATTGTTTTCAACCTAGATGAATTAATGTAGAATGAGTCATGGTATTCATTGGTTTAGGGGTTTAGTAACATATGTGATAGTATTGTAAGTAGTTTTAGGCGTAGATTTTGAAATCTACCTTCTTAACTTTTTTATTGAATTTGACGAATATGTGTTAGTGATCCTCTAATAAGATGATTTTAAACACTTTCTAAGTTTATTTTATGTTTAAGGAAGTGTTTTTTGGTTAGTTAATTGATTTAGGGTTTCAGAAGACTTCCAGAAGACTTTCCGGGATGTCTTCTAACATATAATGCAGTAGAAGACTTCAAGGAAGACTTCACGGAAGACTCCGAGAAGACTTCTCAAGAAGTCTTCCAAACCAAACTCGAACTTAATTTACATTCAATTTGAAATTAACCGGAAAAAACCAAAATATATTTAACCTAACCTGATAAATTTACCGTACATATAAATAGTAGTTTTTAACTGTTTTTTTCACTTTTCGGTGTTTCAGAAAAAGAAAAAGTTGGTGAAAACCCTAGCCTCCTCTTCTAAGGCGATTACTGTGACGATTCGACGAATCTCTTCCGACTACCGGTTC
>CAJHQQ010005194.1:0-19383 GCA_905132885.1 Moricandia moricandioides
CTTTTAGATCTATCAGGATTCAACACAGATGGATCAATATCAAACAAAAATATGATTAGATTCTACGAAAAACAACAACAAATCACAGATCGATCAATCGGTTTTATGAGAAGTCAAAAAGTTCGACTTGAAACCAAAGAGAGATCGAGAACTTCCCTATCCAGAGTTGCTCTGATACCACTTAATATGATCCTAGGATGTTGCTCTGGATCAGATGGGATAGATCCTTGCCTAAACGAATCAGAGACTCAAGTTTATTAAGGTATGTGGATAGATTGGTGACACAAAGAGATGCGGATGGACTCCTTGATAATCCTAGGATCTAGATCAGATATGACACACCAAACTAGAACCCTTAGACGCCAGATATGACTCACCAGCAAGCTCTTACACTCGACAAAGAAGAGAGAAAGAGTAGACAAAAGTTTTTTGATAAAAGACTGCTTGATTCAGAAAGACAGTTTACAAGTGTTTAAATAGAGAAACCGAGGCATATGCCTTTTGGTTTCGAGAAATAACATAACATAGAAACTATAGTCTAAAACATAACATAAGATAATTAGATAGAGTAGTCTCCTTCAGGTTTGGACCGATATTAGCACCTAGGTGATGTGTGAAGTAGCTTTTGGCCTCGTTAAAAACCTTCCTCCGGAAAACCTCTTTGGGACAAAACCAAGAGCAAGGAAAAGAGCACACACAAGTACTTGCCTAAGTACTAACTCAGCTAGATGAGGAGATAGCTTGAATGGTGATCAAGGTATCTCGGATCATCAAGCTTTGTCCAAGACCTTCTCTTGTTTCCATATGAGTCTAAGTAATCCTCCAATGGCTCCATTTAGTTTCTTAGTTCTAGAACGAGTCATGGGACCTTATGGAATGGCTAAGACATCTTCACTAGCTGATTGATCCATGGTTGCATTCCTGGTTACATCCTCTTCCTTGTTGTACTGGTCCATGATCACATCAGTAAGATAGGTCAAGATGGTAGCTTGTGGAGCAAGTCTGTACGGACAGAACCAAATTGGCTTCTCTTGATGAGCTCTCCATTGATCATGAACTAACTCCTATCCTCTGGTTGTTCTCTTCTTTATTTCAACACTCCCCCTCAAGCTTGACCATAGGAGATCCTTGGGCAAGCTTGGAACTGAAAGTACTTGCCTCATTAAAAACTGAAGTGTAGAAAACCTCATGGGATAAAACCATCACTTAGGGAAAAAGAGTGCAACTACCCTCAGCCTAGGGATTGGCTAGTGGGTTTATGAGTCTTATGATCTATTTTATGGACTCATAAACCCTGGATCATTGCCTTTCTTCAATGGTAAGCAGGCACCAATGCCTTTATTGCTTCACATTCAAAACTGCTTGAAACTCTCCATGTGGCTGGTTCTTTGTCTTCCCCTTTCTTCTGACATTCTGCCATCATCAAAGGGTTTAATCCACGACCAAACTCTTCTCATGAGCTCCATGTACCTGATTCAAACAATGCACAAACACATGAATCAATTCTCAAGGGGCGAACCTATTCAATCATAAGAATGAATATAGATTTAGGTACTTCCCTTGCATAAGTTTCTGAAGAATGGACATTGGCTTATCATTTTAACACAAATCTCCAAACAAGGTAAATTAGAGTCACTTCGGTTAAAAGTGGGATAACTTCTTCATCATAATTCCTATGATCTTGATTCAACTTCAGGGTGATTCTAAGCTTATTTATGAGTCCAAATCAAGCTTCTTACATCGTGATTCGTTCTGGTTTTATTATTATCAAGAAGAAATTGCCAACTCTCCAAACAGGGTAAACTGGAATCACTTCGGTTAATAGTGGGATAACTTCTTCATCATAACTCCCATGATCTTGATTCAAATTCCGGGTAATTCTACACTGATTTATGGGTCCAAATCAAGCTTCTTACATCGTGATTCATTCTGGTTTTATTAGTATCAAGAAGAAATTGCCAAATCTCCAAACAGGGTAAACTAGATTCACTTCGGCTAAAAGTGGGATAACTTCTTCATCATAACTTCTATGATCTTGATTCAACTTCAGGGTGATTATACAGTGATTAATGAGTCCAAATCAAGCTTCTTACATCGTGATTCATTCTGGTTTTATTAGTATCAAGAAGAAATTGCCAAATCTCAAAACAGGGCAAACTGGAAACACTTCGGTTAAATGTAGGATAACTTCTTCATCATAAGTCCAATGATATTGATTCAACTTCAGGATGATTCTGCGCTAATTTACGAGTTCAAATCAAGCTTCTTACATCTTGATTTATTATTTTTTGATTAGAATCAAGAAGAAATTGGCAAATCTCCAAACAAGGTAAATTGGAGTCACTTCGGTTAAAAGTGGGATAACTTCTTCATCATAACTCTTATGATCTTGATTCAATTACAGGGTTATTCTACACTGATTTATGAATACAAGTAAAGCTTCTTACATCGTGATTCATTCTGGTTTTATTTGTACCAAGACTAAATTGCAAAATCTCCAAAAAGGGCACACCGGAATCACTTCGGTTAAAAGTGGGATAACTTCTTCATCATAACTCCTATGATATTGATTCAACTTCAGGGTGATTCTACACTGATTTATGAGTAATAATAAAACTTCTTACATCGTGATTCATTCTGGTTTGATTAGAATCAAGAAGAAATTGCCAAATCTCCAAACAGGGTAAACTGGAACCACTTCGGTTAAAAGTGGAATAACTTCTTCATCATAAGTCCAATGATATTGATTCAACATCAGGATGATTCTTCACTGATTTATGAGTCCAAATCAAGCTTCTTACACGTGATTCATTCTGGTTTTATTTGTATAAAGAAGAAATTGTCAAATCTCCAAACAGGGTAAATTGGAATCACTTCGGTTAAAAGTGGGATAACTTCTTCATCATAACTCCTATGATTTTGATTGAACTTCAAGGTTACTATACAGTGATTAATGATTCCAAATCAAGCTTCTTACATCGTGATTCATTCTGGTTTTATTAGTATCAAGACTAAATTGCCAAATCTCCAAAAAGGGCAAACTGGAATCACTTCGGTTAAAAGTGGGATAACTTCTTCATCATAACTCCTATGATATTGATTCAACTTCAGGGTGATTCTACACTGATTTATGAGTAAAAATAAAAATTCTTACATCGTGATTCATTCTCGTTTGGTTAGAATCAAGAAGAAATTGTCAAATCTCCAAACAGGGTAAACTGGAACCACTTCGGTTAAAAGTGGGATAACTTCTTCATCATAACTCCTACGATTTTGATTGAACTTCAAGGTTACTATACAGTGATTAATGATTCCAAATAAAGCTTCTTACATCGTGATTCATTCTGGTTTTATTAGTATCAAGACTAAATTGCCAAATCTCCAAACATGGCAAACTGGAATCACTTCGGTTAAAAGTAGGATAACTTTTTCATTATAACTCCTATGATATTGATTCACCTTCAGGGTGATTCTACACTGATTTATGAGTACAAATAAAGCTTCTTACATCGTGATTCATTCTGGTTTGATTAGAATCAATAAGAAATTGCCAAATCTCCAAACAGGGTAAACTGGAATCACTTCGGTTAAAAGTGGAATAACTTCTTCATCATAAGTCCAATGATATTGATTCAACTTCAGGATGATTCTGCACTGATTCATGAGTTCAAATGAAGCTTCTTACATCTTGATTTATTATTTTTTGATTAGAATCAAGAAGAAATTGACAAATCTCCAAACAAGGTAAATTGGAGTCACTTCGGTTAAAAGTGGGATAACTTTTTCATCATAACTCCTATGATCTTGATTCAATTTCAGGGTGATTCTACACTGATTTATGAATACAAATAAAGCTTCTTACATTCTGATTCATTCTGGTTTTATTTGTATCAAGAAGAAATTGCCAAATCTCCAAACAGGGTAAACTGGAATCACTTCTGTTAAAAGTGGGATAACTTCTTCGTCATAACTCCTATGATCTTGATTCAACTTCAGGGTGATTATACAGTGATTAATGAGTCCAAATCAATCTTCTTACATTGTGATTCATTCTGGTTTTATTAGTATCAAGACTAAATTGCCAAATCTCCAAACAGGGCAAACTGGAATCACTTCGGTTAAATGTAGGATAACTTCTTCATCATAACTCCTATGATTTTGATTCAAATTCAGGGTAATTCTACACTGATTTATGAGTCCAAATCAAGCTTCTTACATCGTGATTCATTCTGGTTTTATTAGTATCAAGAAGAAATTGCCAAATCTCAAAACAGGTCAAACAGGGATCACTTTGGTTAAAAGTGGGATAACTTCCTCATCATAACTCCAAAGATATTTATGAGTCCAAAAATCAAGCTTCGTACATCTTGATTCATTCTGGTTTGATTAGAATCAAGAAGAAATTGCCAAATCTCCAAAAAGGGTAAACTGGAGTCACTTCTGTTAAAAGTGGGATAACTTCTTCATTATAACTCCTATGATCTTGATTCAAATTCAGGGTGATTCTAAACTGATTAATGAGTCCAAATCAAGCTTCTTACATCGTGATTCATTCTGGTTTTATTAGTATCAAGACTAAATTGCCAAATCTCCAAAAAGGGCAAACTGGAATCACTTCGGTTAAAAGTGGGATAACTTCTTCATCATAACTCCTATGATATTGATTCAACTTCAGGGTGATTCTACACTGATTTATGAGTACAAATAAAACTTCTTACATCGTGATTCATTCTTTTTTTATTAGAATCAAGAAGAAATTACCAAATCTCCAACAGGGTAAACTGGAATCACTTCGGTTAAAAGTGTTGGAATTCATGAGTATTTGTCTCAAGTCAAGAGAGTATTCAGTTAACTTGTAACTGAATTCCCTTCAACCATACAACTGGAACTCACCATTCAAAAGAAGAGACAACCAACTGGTGGTTGAATCATCTTAAATAGCCTACACTATAACCAAGATCCTAGACAGTAAACTGGTTATGTGTGGAAAAGAAGCTCTAGTTTGAATCTACCCTTCTGCAGCAACACAACACTTTGAGTTTGTGTACTTAAGGAGAATGGGAATTAGAATCAGTAAGCTAGAGTAAGAATAGTAGATAAAGAAGAGTTTAAGTGAGTTTTACAAGTATTAGGCTGCCTTAAGAGAAAGAGAGTTAAGGCAGCCTCTAAACCATAACTCTAAACTCCTTACATTGTGAATATTGTTTAGACACAAGCAAGGGAGAGAAAGCCACGAAATTAGACTGAGAGAACTTTTATTGATACTGGATAAATGTTACAAGTGATGGAGAAGCCTTTAAATAGGCAATACACAAGACTAAACAATTATTAAAACATGGAAACATAAACAAATAATTCTGTAGGAATGAGATGAAGCCAAAGGGGATAGAGCCAAGGTCTGGACGTGCAGGAAGAGTAGAAAGGGACAGGAGGTGAGGCACATCCTTCCTTGGTGATAGTGACAGCTCTACACAACTCCTTATGCACCCATGTGACTCCTTCTTGCTTAATTCAAACCAGATCCTTTCTTTTGAATTCAAACTGGTTTCCTTGACTTCTTAGAGCTTCCCAACGTCCATATTAGTCTCCAAAACTTATTCCTTGCCTTGCAAGTCAGGTTAGGTCAAGTGGTAGCTTGTGGATCAGGTCTGTACAAACCAAACCAAATTGGCTTCTCTTATGAACTTATCCTTGGATCATCAACCAGCTTCTTCTTCTAGTCATCTCTTTATTTATTTCAATACTCCCCCTCAAGCTTTACCATAGGAGATCCTTGGACAAGCTTGGAACTGAGAGCACTTGCCTCATTAAAAACCAAGTGTAGAAAACCTCTTGGGATAAAACCATCACTTAGGGAAAAAGAGTGCAACCACCCTCAGCCTAGGGATTGGCCAGTGAACCTAAGGAGCTTAAGATTATTTTCATGGACTCCTTAAACTCTAGATCATGGCCGTTCTTCAATAGCAAGCAGGTACTAGTGCATTCCTTGCTTCACACTCATCACACCTTTGAGCTTCTTCTTGTGGTCAGAGCTTGTCTCCCCCTTTCTTTTGGCTACTTGCCTTCATCATGGGTTGAGTCCAAGTCTGCATTGTTCATGAGCTCAATAGGTACCTGATTCAAACAATGCACAAATACATGGATCAATTATCAAGGGGCAAACCTATTCAATCATAAGAATGAATATAGATTTAGGTACTTCCCTTGCATAAGTTTCTGAAGAATAGACATTGGCTTCTCATTTTAACACCCCTCCTCAAGCTTGACCTGAGAATAAGAGTATGTGGTCAAGCTTGGAAGATGAGAGCCAATGATGATCACCAATGCCTTGAGACCACAGCCCTCTTGGCTTGAATTGTGATCTTTTCTCTTAAGTGTACTTCATGTCCACCCTCTTGGCATCAGGTAAGTCACTTCTGAGCAATCTCTCCACTGCTCCATTCATCCTCTCAACCATCTTGGAAGTTAATGGACATAATCAGTGTCCAAAGTGTTGATGGGCAGTGGGCAATCTCCATGGTCAGGAATATGCATCTTGTGCAGGCTCTGATCAACATGGACAGCCTGTCAACAAACACTAAGACAAGCATAAGTAGAGACCAAGAGACCAGAACATTGGTTTTCAAGTCTGATCTTTAAACACACAATTTAAATAAGCACAACAGCAATGGACAAATATCTTTAAGATCCTATCCTAGCAACTGATGTGATCATGGACCAGTACAACAAGGAAGAGGATGTAACCAGGAATGCAACCATGGATCAATCAGCTAGTGAAGATGTCTTAGCCATTCCAGAAGGTCCCATGACTCGTTCTAGAACTAAGAAACTAAATGGAGCCATTGGAGGATTACTTAGACTCGTATGGAAACAAGAAGAAGGTCTTGGACAAAGCTTGATGATCCGAGATACCTTGATCACCATTCAAGCTATCTCTTCATCTAGCTGAGTTAGTACTTAGGCAACTACTTGTGTGTGCTCTTTTCCTTGCTCTTGGTTTTGTCCCAAAGAGGTTTTTCGGAGGAAGGTTTTTAACGAGGCCACAAGCTACTTCACACATCACCTAGGTGCTAATATCGGTCCAAGCCTAAAGGAGACAACTCTATCTATTTATCTTATGTTATGTTTTAGACTATAGTTTCTATGTTATGTTATTTCTCGAAACCTAAGTTCATATGCCTCGGTTTCTCTATTTAAACACTTGTAAACTCTCTTTCTGAATCAAGCAGTCTTTTATCAAAAAACCTTTTGTCTACTCTTTCTCTCTTCTTTGTCGAGTGTAAGAGCTTGCTGGTGAGTCATATCTGGCGTCTAAGGGTTCTAGTTTGGTGTGTCATATCTGATCTAGATCCTAGGATTATCAAGGAGTCCATCCGCATCTCTTTGTGTCACCAATCTATCCACATACCTTAATAAACTTGAGTCTCTGATTCGTTTAGGCAAGGATCTATCCCATCTGATCCAGAGCAACATCCTAGGATCATATTAAGTGGTATCAGAGCAACTCTGGATAGGGAAGTTCTCGATCTCTCTTTGGTTTCAAGTCGAACTTTTTGACTTCTCATAAAACCGATTGATCGATCTGTGATTTGTTGTTGTTTTTCGTAGAATCTAATCATATTTTCGTTTGATATTGATCCATCTGTGTTGAATCCTGATAGATCTAAAAGTTCTTACCATATTTGGATTCAAACTAAACCGATCCGTGTGAAAGAAGTAATCGAATCGTTTGAACTGTTGAATCACTTGCGATTGAAGTTGTTTGCTTTAGCTTTGTGATCTAATCTGATTTGATCGTATTCATCTTAGGTTCTGATTTCATAAAACTTAAACTGATTAATCTGATTAATCTGATCTGAAGATTTGTCGATTGAATTCTCTGATCCGTGATCTACAAGTTTGTTCTTTTGAACCTTTTGAAAAGCGGGTTTTGTTGCGATTGCTCAATCTATTTGAATTATCTTGAACAACTTACTTGTTTAAGTTCTTTCTGATTCAGGTACATGGTGAACGATTCAGAGGAGGAAGCAGAACTTGTAAGGCAGAACAAGCTACTGAGGGATCAAATGACTGATCAACTAAACCAAACGATGATCTCCACGGTTGCTGATATGATTAAGGCCAGTATAAGGGAACTCCGTGATGAATTAAGGCTAGAGATGAGGCAAGCTACTGGTCAGGGGAACAGCAATAAGCCTAGAAGAGAAAGGGTGAACCAAACTCAACAAGAACCAGAAGAATCTAGAAGGAACCAGCGTGAGCATGCTGGATCGCAAGAAACTGACAACTACTATGAACACCACCATAGCTCTTCTTCTAGAGACAGCCGGAGAAGGCAGAGACGTGATCAAGAAGGAAGAAGACATCAACGTGATGATCTTGCTGGACTAAAGCTAAAGATACCTCCCTTTTATGGAAAGGCTGATCCGGATGCCTATTTGGAGTGGGAGAAGAAGATAGAGCTTGTCTTTGATTGTCAACAATACACTCAAGCTCAAAAGATTCAAATAGCAGCTACTGAGTTCTATGATTATGCTCTGAGTTGGTGGGATCAACTAGTGACTACTAGGAGACGCAACCAAGAGTATCCAGTTGAATCATGGCATGAGATGAAATCTATTATGCGCAAGAGGTTTGTTCCAAGTCATTACCACCGTGATCTCCATCAGAAACTAAGGAAGCTCACTCAAGGATCTAGGTCCGTGGAAGAGTACTTTCAAGAGATGAAACTGCTTATGCTGAGAGCTTGTGTTTCTGAGGATAGAGAAGCAACCAGGTCACGGTTTCTAAGAGGACTCAACCGTGAGATTCAAGACAATGTGGAGATGCAACATTATGTGGAACTAGAAGAGATGTTGCATAAGGCTATTCTTGTGGAACAACAGCTTAAAAGAAAGGGACACTCACGCACTAGTTATGGGACTTCAAAGTTTCATACCCCTAAGGAGGAAAAGCCAGCCTACACTAAGGAGAGCAAACCATATCCTAAAGAGGAAGCAAAGCCAACTGCGGTGTTTGGGAAGGATAAAGGAAAGGCCGTGGCTACCAGTTCAAGGGCTAGAGACGTCAAGTGCTTCAAATGCCAAGGAAGAGGGCATTATGCCAATGAATGCGCCAACAAACGGATCATGATTCTGCTTGAGAATGGAGAATATGAGTCTGAAGATGACAAAACAGAATATGATCACGAGCAATCAGAGGAAGAATATGAAGAAGAACCAGTGAGAGGGAGACTGATGGTAGCTATAAGGCTCTTGAATCTACAAACAAAGACTGAGGAACTTGAGCAACGAGAAAATCTGTTCTATACCCGGTGTATGGTGGAAGGAAAGGTTTGTAGCCTCATTGTTGATGGAGGAAGCTGTGTCAATGTTGCTAGTGAGACAATGGTAAAGAAGTTGGGATTGAAGGTTCAAAGGCATCCAAAACCTTACTGGCTACAATGGCTTAATGAAGAAGGTGAAATGAAGGTATCAAGTCAAGTGGTGGTACCTCTGGCTATTGGGCGATATGAGGATGAAATTTTGTGTGATGTGTTGCCAATGGAAGCTAGTCACATCCTCCTGGGAAGGCCTTGGCAATCAGATAGACGTGTTATACATGATGGCTATACCAACAAGCACTCATTAGAGTTCAAGGGAAAGAAGACAGTGTTGATGGTGCAGCCTTGATCAGCCTCATAAGTCTCAAACTCAAGATATGGGATTCAATGTATGGAATGGCTAAGCTACTGATCAATGCTTGGCTTAATGGAAAGTTTCATGGTCTTATTGGCATGATCTATGAGGTTCTGGACAGAGAGAAGAGACGAACTCTTGGTACAGCCTTGAAACAGCTTGAACAGAGAGGATTCAACCAGCTGAGCTTAAAAGGAGCTATGGAGACCATTCTCCTCGTCCAATTATGTATGGATAACAAGGAAAACATGTCAGGAAGTTTCTGGATTGGGTTAGATTTGAAGTTGCTCAAAATAAGGCTTTTTCGGCCCAAAAAGAGAGTTGCAACCAGATGCTTGATCCACTTGCTTTCTTTCTGGACCAACAGGACGTGGAGGATCTAAACCCCATTAGGAGACACTCCAAATCAATTTCAAGTCGTGGCAAGGAGGAAACCAAAGAAGAACCAGCTTGTTGGTTTATTTATTTTATTTGTAATTTCAGTTATGTAAACCAAGTTTTAATAGGATTAGGAGTAGTAAACCAATCTTAAATTGGATTAGGATATCCTAAACCAATCTGGTTAAGGATTAGGGATTTAGTGTAGGCATTATAAGCCTCTTTCACGTTTTGGTACTGAATCAATCAATCGACTTCTTTTTTCATCTCTTTGTTTTGAGTTTTCTCTCAATTCTGCTGGTGTGTAATATCCAGCTTGGGTTCTCTGATTTGGTGTGTCATATCCAGATCAGAAGCCTTGGAGTATCATGAGGCGAGCCATCTCTCTTGTGTCCAACATCAATCCACAAGCCTTGATACAGATCGAGTCTTTGATTCTCTGTTTGCAAGGATTATCTCTGTGATCCATCCTAGACACTAAGCAGGGTGATCCTGTGAGGAGAAGACCATAGCTCTGTGGAGCAGAAAGAAACATCTTTTGAGCATCCCATAGCTCTGAGGAGAAGACCATATTCATCATCGATCATCCACCCACGCCCCCTTCAAGTGATCCAGGGAGAGACAGCCATTCCATGGCCGCACCAAGTGGTATCAGAGCCACTTGAAGGTTAGGGTTTTAATTTTAACCAAGGAGCACGAAATTAAAAGTTTACAAGCATCTTAGATGGCTGGAGATGAAGAAAAGCTTACAATTCCATCCTTCTATGGAGACTTTGATCTATATACATACCTAGAATGGGAAAAGAAGATGGACTAACTTATCAACTGTCAGGGGTATACAGCAGAGAGGCAGGTTCAACTAGCAACAACTGGATTATTTGGATATGCTTTTGATTGGTGGCATCAGCTTGCTAACCATAGGAGACACATTGGAGAGTTTCAAGTTTCTTCTTGGTATGAGATGAAGGCTGTCATGAAGAAAAGGTTTGTAGCCAAGAAGTATGGTCAACTTGATTTGGAAAGGTTACATAGCCAATCAAGGTCAGTTAGGGCATGCCCTAGAGCATCCAGAGATGAGCCAAAGGTCTGTTATGGTTGTGGAGATCAAAAGAGAACTCATCAATTTGGTTATTTGCACATCCAACAAATCCAAGATGTAAAGAGGCAGGAGATCCAAGAAGCAATCAATGCTTTGGTACAAGAACAGCAAAGGAAGACAGATTGTGATACCTTGAAAACCCCTGCCATACAACAATCTGAAGAAGCAAAGCAATCTCCTCCTAAGCTGCCTTTAAAACTGTTTGAGATAAAAGAAGAGACTGCAGCGGAACAAGGCGAGATAGAACAAAATATTGAACCAGAACCAACCACTCTTTGTGAAGGAGACTACTTGGACAACCATCTGAAACAAGAGTCTTTTTTACCCACTGTTGCAGCTGGACAGGAAGGAGAAACACAAGTTATCAGTGGGCACGTTCCTGATCAAACAAAGAAAGAAGAGGGAGTGCTTAGAGAGTCATCTACAGCTTCTGAATTGGTGCTTGCTTTGGTTGATCAAGGTGATAACTTTAAGACTTTAACTTGTGAGTTACTGATCAGACCTATGGTATGTCTTCAGATCAGTTTAGTGGAACATCTGAGAGTTTTTAATGGCCTGCAACAAGTTGTTTTTGAACCAGGAGGAAGTTTGTGTGTGTTTAGAAAAAGTTACAAAATTCTGCAACAGAGACCAGCAGCCTTCAAGCTTGATTTGCATACTTTATTCACTCATGAAGAACATGATTTGTGGTCAAATCCTTTTGAAGGGAGAGAGGATGGTGTGATCCAAATCAGCTGTTATGGCAAGGTTAAGAAGAGAAAGGCGTGGTTATATGCTGTAGACAATGACTTGCAAACTTGGATACATCATCTCAAGCAAGAACAACTTGTTATCGATGCTGAGAACAGACCAAAGATTAAGTGGAACTATGGTGACTGTTTCACACGACCACCAGACTATCCAAAGGGGTTCTTGCAAGATCAGAAAGGAGCCTTGTTGGGTTCTTATGAGGCTAGGCTGAGAGTATATTCGCACAAGTCTATGAGGAACACGTGGATTGAATACAACTAGAGAGAAGCAGTCAGTTTCAAGCCCAACAGAGTGGAGAAACCATCTGCTTTAGAAGCTGCTTGTATTGAGCATGGTTCCAAGAGGTTGCTGAGGAATGTAAAAGGATGGAAGTATTGGGTATTTGATCCAGGAGATGATCATGGATCTATGTGTTTACAAGTCTTGGATTTGAGGACAAATCATTTTAAAGGAGGAGGGGATGGTGCAGCCTTGATCAGCCTGATAAGTCTCAAACTCAAGATATGGGATTCAATGTATGGAATGGCTAAGCTACTGATCAATGCTTGGCTTAATGGAAAGTTTCATGGTCTTATTGGCATGATCTATGAGGTTCTGGACAGAGAGAAGAGACGAACTCTTGGTACAGCCTTGAAACAGCTTGAACAGAGAGGATTCAACCAGCTGAGCTTAAAAGGAGCTATGGAGACCATTCTCCTCGTCCAATTATGTATGGATAACAAGGAAAACATGTCAGGAAGTTTCTGGATTGGGTTAGATTTGAAGTTGCTCAAAATAAGGCTTTTTCGGCCCAAAAAGAGAGTTGCAACCAGATGCTTGATCCACTTGCTTTCTTGCTGGACCAACAGGACGTGGAGGATCTAAACCCCATTAGGAGACACTCCAAATCAATTTCAAGTCGTGGTAAGGAGGAAACCAAAGAAGAACCAGCTTGTTGGTTTATTTATTTTATTTGTAATTTCAGTTATGTAAACCAAGTTTTAATAGGATTAGGAGTAGTAAACCAATCTTAAATTGGATTAGGACGTCCTAAACCAATCTGGTTAAGGATTAGGGATTTAGTTTAGGCATTATAAGCCTCTTTCACGTTTTGGTACTGAATCAATCAATCGACTTCTTTTTTCATCTCTTTGTTATGAGTTTTCTCTCAATTCTGCTGGTGTGTAATATCCAGCTTGGGTTATCTGATTTGGTGTGTCATATCCAGATCAGAAGCCTTAGAGTATCAGGAGGCGAACCATCTCTCTTGTGTCCAACATCAATCTACAAGCCTTGACACAGATCGAGTCTTTGATTCTCTGTTTGCAAGGATTATCTCTGTGATCCATCCTAGACACTAAGCAAGGTGATCCTGTGTCTGTGGAGCAGAAAGAAACATCTTTTGAGCATCCCATAGCTCTGAGGAGAAGACCATATTCATCATCGATCATCCACCCACGCCCCCTTCAAGTGATCTAGGAAGAGACAGCCATTCCATGGCCGCACCAGTTGATACCCTTAACTCCTAAGGATGTGCAACAAGATCAACTTCAGCTTCAAAAGAAGAAAGAGATCGACCTTAAACCTGATCAAAGCAAGCAGCATAACTTCTATGCCAAACAGGGAGACATCAAAAGAACTCTTTACTCTCATCATTCGGTTATAATGCTTGTTTATAAGGAAACTCTTCTAACCATAACTGATCTAGGACCGGATTATCCGAGTGAACTTGTTTCTCTATTACATGAGTATGAAGATGTGTTTCCAGATGATCAACATATTGGTTTACCACCTATACGTGGGATTGAGCACCAAATAGACTTTGTTCCTGGATCAACACTTCCAAACCGTCCAGAATACAGAACTAATCCTGTGGAGACCAAGGAATTGCAAAGACAAGTTGAGGAGCTGATGGAAAAGGGGCATATCAGAGAGAGTTTGAGTCCATGTGCTGTTCCGGTTCTTCTTGTCCCTAAGAAGGATGGTAGCTGGCGCATGTGTGTTGATTGTAGAGCAATCAACAACATAACAGTGAAGTATCGCCATCCTGTCCCTAGACTAGATGATATGCTTGATGAATTGCATGGTTCTTGCATCTTTTCTAAGATAGACTTGAAGAGTGGTTATCACCAAATTAGAATGAACGAAGGTGATGAGTGGAAAACTGCATTCAAAACTAAGCATGGGTTGTATGACTGGTTAGTTATGCCATTCGGATTAACAAATGCACCTAGTACATTCATGAGGTTGATGAATCATGTGCTTACATCATTCATAGGCATCTTTGTTGTAGTATACTTTGATGACATTCTAGTCTATAGCAAGAACATTACTGATCATATAGAGCATCTTAGATCAGTTCTTGATGTGTTGAGAGGAGAGAAACTTTATGCAAACTTGAAGAAATGCACTTTTTGTACGGATAACTTGGTCTTTTTAGGCTTTGTTGTGAATGCAGATGGTGTAAAGGTAGATCAGGAGAAGGTGAGAGCAATTCAAGAATGGCCAAGTCGTAAGACAGTGGGGGAAGTAAGGAGCTTTCATGGACTTGCTGGTTTCTATAGACGCTTTGTGAAGGACTTCAGCACTATTGCAGCCCCTCTAACTGAAGTAATCAAGAAGGATGTGGGATTCAAGTGGGGAGATGCACAAGAAACTGCTTTCCAGACCCTTAAAGAGAAGCTTACTCAATCTCCTCTTCTTATACTTCCTGACTTCTCTAAAACATTTGAAATCGAATGTGATGCTTCAGGGATTGGTATTGGTGCTGTATTGATGCAGGATAGGAGACCTATTGCATACTTCAGTGAGAAGCTTGGAGGAGCTACTCTCAACTATGCTACTTATGATAAGGAGCTATACGCTTTGGTGAGAGCTTTACAAACATGGCAACACTACCTATGGCCTAAGGAGTTTGTCATACACACTGATCATGAGTCCCTCAAGTACCTAAAAGGACAGAGTAAGCTTAGCAAGAGACACGCAAGATGGGTTGAGTTTATTGAGACATTTCCCTATGTCATCAAATACAAACAAGGTAAAGAAAACATAGTTGCTGATGCACTATCCCGAAGGTATGTTCTCTTGACCACTCTAGATGCCAAGCTACTAGGTTTTGAACAAATCAAAGGTATGTATAAGGATGATCCTGACTTCAAAGAAGTTTATAAATCTTGTGAGAAACTTGCTACGGGTCATTACTTTAGGCATGATGGATTCTTATTCTATAATAATCGCCTTTGTGTACCTAATTGTTCTTTGAGAGACTTGTTTGTCAGGGAATCCCATGGAGGAAGTCTAATGGGACATTTTGGAATTGCCAAAACTCTTAAGGTCTTGCAGGATCACTTCTTTTGGCCACACATGAAAAGAGATGTTGAGAGAGTCTGTGGAAGGTGTACAACGTGCAAGCAAGCTAAGTCTAAGGTCCAGTCCCATGGTTTGTACACTCCCTTACCCATTCCTTATCATCTGTGGAATGATATCTCTATGGACTTCATTGTAGGACTGCCTAGAACTAGAACTGGAAAGGATTCTATCTTTGTTGTGGTAGATGGATTTTCTAAGATGGCACATTTCATAGCTTGTCACAAGACTGATGATGCATTACATGTTGCTAACTTGTTCTTTAAGGAGATAGTACGTTTGCATGGCATGCCTAGAACTATTGTATCAGATAGAGATGCTAAGTTCTTGAGTTACTTCTGGAAGACCCTTTGGTCTAAACTAGGCACTAAACTGTTGTTCTCCACTACTTGTCATCCGCAAACTGATGGGCAAACTGAGGTAGTCAATAGGACATTAGGAACTCTCTTGCGTGCATTCATCAAAAAGAACTTGAAATCATGGGAAGACTATTTGCCTCATTGTGAATTTGCATATAACCATTCAGTGCATTCTGCTTCTAAGTTCTCCCCTTTTGAAATTGTTTATGGGTTCAATCCCACCTCTCCTTTGGATCTAATGCCTTTACCTGAGTGTGAAAGAGTTAGTATTGATGGCAAGAAGAAAGCAGAGATGGTGCAACAAATCCATGAACAAGCAAGGCGCAATATTGAGGAAAAGACAAAGCAGTATGTCAAACAAGCAAACAAAGGCAGGCGTGAGATGGTCTTTGAAGTAGGTGACAAAGTGTGGGTTCACCTTAGAAAGGAGAGATTTCCAAATGAAAGGAAATCCAAACTGATGTCAAGGATAGATGGTCCATTCGAGATCATTAAGAAAATCAGCAACAATGCATACAAGCTGGACCTCCAAGGTAAGTATGATGTATCTAATAGCTTCAATGTTACTGATTTGGTTCCTTTTGTGGCAGATGAACCAGATTTGAGGACAAATCCTTTTCAAGTGGGAGAGGATGATGTGATCATGGACCAGTGCAACAAGGAAGAGGATGTAACCAGGAATGCAACCATGGATCAATCAGCTAGTGAAGATGTCTTAGCCATTCCAGAAGGTCCCATGACTCGTTCTAGAACTAAGAAACTAAATGGAGCCATTGGAGGATTACTTAGACTCGTATGGAAACAAGAAGAAGGTCTTGGACAAAGCTTGATGATCCGAGATACCTTGATCACCATTCAAGCTATCTCCTCATCTAGCTGAGTTAGTACTTAGGCAAGTACTTGTGTGTGCTCTTTTCCTTGCTCTTGGTTTTGTCCCAAAGAGGTTTTCCGGAGGAAGGTTTTTAACGAGGCCACAAGCTACTTCACACATCACCTAGGTGCTAATATCGGTCCAAGCCTAAAGGAGACTACTCTATCTATTTATCTTATGTTATGTTTTAGACTATAGTTTCTATGTTATGTTATTTCTCAAAACCTAAAGGCATATGCCTTGGTTTCTCTATTTAAACACTTGTAAACTCTCTTTCTGAATCAAGCAGTCTTTTATCAAAAACCTTTTGTCTACTCTTTCTCTCTTCTTTGTCGAGTGTAAGAGCTTGCTGGTGAGTCATATCCGGCGTATAAGGGTTCTAGTTTGGTGTGTCATATCGGATCTAGATCCTAGGAGTATCAAGGAGTCCATCCGCATCTCTTTGTGTCACCAATCGATCCACATACCTTGATAAACTTGAGTCTCTGATTCGTTTGGGCAAGGATCTATCCCATCTGATCCATAGCAACATCCTAGGATCATATTAATCATGTTCTTGCTGAGTTTCCATTCTGAATTTCATTATCTTCTGCAAAGTAGCAGTCTTGGCAATGTTGATTCCTCTTTCTTGATTTCTTTCCATGGTACCTGAAACCGAAAACAACACACAGCAGTAACAAGTTCTAAAGAAAACAAACAATCGACTTGCAAAACCAGAAACAGATTCAAATCGAAATTTAAAAACCTTAACAACTCTGATTAATTTCGACCCAGCCTAATTATTCTTACTCTCAACAGTCAAAACAAATATTATAGAACCAAACACAAGCAGATTCGAAATCAGATCAAAGAACCCTATTTTTTTTTTCAGATTTCAACACAAAGAACACAGATCAACATGAAATCAAAGAGAATATGAAGAGACAAATCGAAAATCAGAGAGAAAGATGAACACTTCCCTTCCAGAGTTACTCTGATACCACTTGATAAGATCCTAGGATGCTCTCTGGAACAGATGGGATAATCCTTGCAGAAACGAATCAAAAGACTCAAGTTTCTCAAGGCATGTGGATCGAATGGTGACACAAGAGGGATGGATGATCTCTTGATACTCCTAGGCGACTGATCTGGATATGACACACCAAATAAGAAGCCCTTAACTCTGGATATTACACACCAGAAACCTTAAGCAATCTCGACAGAGAAGTAAGGAAGAAGAAACAAGTTTTTGACTGAAATATTTGTTGGTTTATTACTCAATTTCATCCAGCATATAAAGGGAGAAGGCTGTACATGCACAGCATCTCGAAAACATAAGAAAAGAAGGCCAAGAGGCTCCTCTTGAAAATAGATAGAGACTAAATGAAAAACATAGGATAAAACATAACATAAGGTCAGTCCAAGGTGTAACCGAGATGCATCATCTAGGGAATGTGAGAAGTAGTCTTGTGGCCTCGTTAAAAACCTCCCTTCGTAAAACCCATTGGGACAAAACCAAAGTGAGGAAAAGAGTACACACAATCCTACTTGCCTAGATGATGATCAGCTTGAAGGTGGAATGATGATGGTTAAGGTGTCTTGGATGATCAAGCTTCAACCAAGACCAATGTATTCTTCTTGTTTCAAAGCACTCTTCAATGTTGCATCCTCAGCTACAAACTCTTCAGGTTCAGGTTCATGCTTCCATTCCTTGGTGCTTTCCATGATCACATCATCCCCTCCATCTTCAAAAAGATTTGTCCTCAAATCTGTTTTACCTGCAATAGAGGGGACCAAGTCAGTAACATCAAAGTTTAAAATCAGATTGCACTTACCTTGCAAGCCTCTTTGATAGGCATTGTTTCTGACTGGTTCGAATATGTAGAAGACATTGATCCATTTATTTCCTGATTCATCACTTAAACCTGATACATTGAAACAAAGCAAGTTAGCACATGAAAATTTATCAAAGAGTAATAATCTTATCCCAAATTGGTTTTTGCTTGGTTTTGGCTTGTGTGCTGCATCTGGTGGTGCTTATTTGATGAGGATGAAGCCAGTGAATTCTTTGTGCTTATCCTGATCCAAATCTGGTGGCTTGAACCTCTTATCTTCCTCACACTTGTTGTTTCTTCTTGTATGCTTCTAAGCTTCATCATAATCTGCACATGGCTCTTTTGACAAAAACAAGTGCATCATATCTGTGTAATCTATAAAAGAACTCTTGAAAACATGATCACTTACTTTAGCATGCTCACCTGGTCGCCATATATAGGATTGAGATGTTTTAAACTCAGAAAAAATCAAAGATAGCCAATACAGGATCACCCGATTTGTAGAACCCATAACTCTTTCATCTGAGAAGATTTGGACTTGATTCCAAATCGATGTGAGACCTGATGAGTTAAGTTTCCATGGCAGTCGATTTTGTTGGTTAATTCCTTGTGGTTGTTGAGATATGACCCTCGGACTGCTCCTATGTCAAAGCTGGCGGCTAGACAGTTTCCAAGGTTTGATTGTTGCATCACCAACTTAGCCAACAACCCATTCTTGATACTCTGATCATTATTATAGCTTCTCTTTTCGAAAATGGTAGATCTCAAAACAGTTTGACCTCTGGTTGGTTTCCTTGGAGATTGCTGTAGACTAAGTTTATCTGGTGGTTTCTCTTTGATTTGAGAAGAAAACATGAGTTCTTCTCCTGCTCCAGTAATCACTTCACCATTGACTCTAGTGAATTCTTCATCTCCAATTACATTTTGATAATCTTTGCAATGGTACTGAAGTTTCTGCATATCTGGTGGCTTCCATATCTTGATATGGTCAAGATGCAAGTCTTTTTGATCAACTTCAAACTCCTTATGACCCCAGCTTGTTCTAGCACGAACAGAGCACTCTCCAAGGATGATAATCTTGTGGACATAT
>CAJHQQ010005195.1:0-19377 GCA_905132885.1 Moricandia moricandioides
GTTATTTCCACTTTTCACAGAAGTAATTCCATTTTACCCTGTTTGAGATTTGACAATTTCTTCTTGATTCTAATCAGACCAGAATGAATCAAAGATTTGGAATCATAAATCAGTGTAGAATCATCCTGAAGTTGAATCAATATCATTGGACTTATGATGAAGTAGTTATCCCACTTTTAACTGAAGTTTTATTTCCAGTTTACCCCTGTTTGGAGATTTGGTAATTTATTCTTGATACTAAATTAAAACCAGAATGAATCACGATGTAAGAAGATTGGATTTGGACTCATTAATCAGTTTAGAATCACCCTGAAGTTGAATCAAGATCAAAGGAGTTATGATGAAGAAGTTATTCCCACTTTTAACCGAATGACTCCAGTTTATCCTGTTTGGAGATTTGGCAATTTCTTCTTGATTCTAATTAAACACAATGAATCAAGACATAAAGAAGCCTGATTTTGGACTCAGAAATCTGTTTAGAATCATCGCTGAAGTTGAATCAATATCATAGTGAGTTTACGATGAAGAAGTTATCCCACTTTTAACCGAAATGATTCCAGTTTGCCCTGTTTGGAGAGTTGGCAAATTTCTTCTTGATACTAATAAAAACAGAATGGAATCATGATGTGATAATCTGATTTTTTACTCATATAAATCAGTTTAGAATCACCCCTGAATTTGAATCAAGATCATAGGAGTGTATGATGAAGTTATCCCACTTTTAAACGAAGTGATTCCAGTTTACCATGTTTGGAGAGTTGGCAATTTCTTCTTGATACTAATAAAACCAGAATGAATCACAATATAAGAAGCTTGATTTGGACTCATAAATCAATTTAGAATCACCCTGAATTTGAATCAAGATCATAGGAGTTATGATGAAGAAGTTATCCCACTTTTACCGAGTGACTCCAGTTTATCCTGTTTGGAGATTTGGAAATTTCTTCTTGATTTTAATCAAACCAGAATGAATCAAGATTTAAGAAGATTTATTTGGACTCATAAATCAGTGGATAATCACCCTAAAGTTAAATCACTATCATTGGAGTTATGATGAAGAAGTTATCCCACTTTTAACCGAAGTGATTCCAGTTTGCCCTGTTTGGAGAGTTGGCAATTTCTTCTTGATACTAATAAAACCAGAATGAATTACGATGTAAGAAGCTTGATTTGAACTCATAAATCAGTTTTGAATCACCCTGAAGTTGAATCAAGATCATAGGAGTTATGATGAAGAAGTTATCCCACTTTTAACCAAAGTGATTCCAGTTTTTCTTGTTTGGAGATTTGGCAATTTATTTTGGATACTAATAAAACCAGAATAAATCACGATGTAAGAAGCTTGATTTGGACTCATTAATCAGTGTAGAATCACCCTGAAGTTGAAGCAAGATCATAGGAGTTATGATGAAGAAGTTATCCCCACTTTTAAGCCGAAGTGACTCCAGTTTATCATGTTTGAGATTTGGCAATTTTCTTCTTGATTCTAATCAAACCCAGAATGAATCAAGATGTAAGAAGATTTATATGGACCCATAAATCAGAATAGAATCATCCTGAAGTTAAATTAATATCATTGGACTTATGATGAAGAAGTTATCCCACTTTTAGCCGAAGTGATTCCAGTTTGCCCTGTTTGGAGATTTGGCAATTTATTCTTGATACTAGTAAAACCAGAATGAATCACGATGTAAGAAGATTGATTTGGACTCATTAATCAGTGTAGAATCACCCTGAATTTGAATCAAGATCATAGGAGTTATGATGAAGAAGTTATCCCACTTTTAACCAAAGTGATTCCAGTTTACCCTGTTTAAAGATTTGGCATTTTTTTCTTGATTCTAATCAAACCAGAATGAATCATGATGTAAGAAGCTTGTTTTGTACTCATAAATAAGTGTAGAATCATCCTGAAGTTCAATCAATACCATTGGGCTTATGATGAAGAAGTTATCCCACTTTTAACCGAAGTGATTCAAGTTTACCCTGTTTGGAGATTTGGCAATTTATTCTTGATACTAATAAAACCAGGATGAATCACGATGTAGGAAGCCTGATTTGGAATCATTAATCAGTTTAGAATCACCCTGAAGATGAATCCAGAATATCATAGGAGTTATGATGAAGAAGTTATCCCACTTTTAACCGAAGTGATTCCATTTACTCTGTTTGGAGATTTGGCAATTTCTTCTTGTTCTAACCAAACCAGAATGATATCTAAGATGTAAGAAGCTCTATTTGGACTCACTAAATCAGTGGATAATGATCCTGGAAGTTTGAATCCTCAATTATCATTGAGTTAGATGAAGAATTATCCACTTTTAACCGAAGTGATTCCAGTTTACCCTGATTTGGAGATTTGCAATTTCTTCTTGATACTAATAAACAAGAATGAACCACGACTTAAGAAACTTGATTTGGACTCATAAATCAGTTATAATCACCCTGAAGTTGGATGAAGATCATGAGAGTTATGATGAAGAAGTTTACCCACTTTTAACCGAAGTGACTCTAGTTTAGCCCTGTTTGGAGATTTGGCCAATTTCTTCTTGATTCTAATCAAAACCAGAATGAATCAAGATGTAAGAAGTTGATTTGACTCATAAATCAGTGGATAATCACCCTGAAGTTGAATCAATATCATAGGAGTTATGATGAAGATGTTATTCCACTTTTAACCGAAGTGATTCCAGTTTACCCTGTTTGGAGATTTGGCAATTTCTTCTTAATTCTAATCAAACAGAATTAATCAAGATGTAAGAATATTGATTTGGACTCATACATCAGTGTAGAATCATCCTGAAGTTGAGTCAATATCATTGGACTTATGATGAAGAAGTTATCCCACTTTTAACCGAAGTGATTCCAGTTTTTCCTGTTTGGAGATTTGGCAATTTATTCTTGATACTAATAAAACCAGAATGAATTACGATGTAAGAAGCTTGATTTGGACTCATTAATCAGTGTAGAATCAACCTGAAGTTGAAGCAAGATCATAGGAGTTATGATGAAGAAGTTATCCCACTTTTAACCGAAGTGTCTCCAGTTTATCCTATTTGGAGATTTGGCAATTTCTTCTTGATTCTAATCAAACCAGAATTAATCAATATGTAAGAATCTTGATTTGGACTCATACATCTGTAGAATCATCCTGAAGTTGAGTCAATACCACTGGAATTATGATGAAGAAGTTATCCCACTTTTAACCGAAGTGATTCCAGTTTTTCCTGTTTGGAGATTTGGCAATTTATTCTTGATACTAATAAAAACCAGAATGAATTCACGATGTAAGAAGCTTGATTTGACTCATTAATCAGTTTAGAATCACCCTGAAGATGAATCAATATCATAGGAGTTATGATGAAGAAGTTATCCCACTTTTAACCGAAGTGATTCCATTTACTCTGTTTGGAGATTTGGCAATTTCTTCTTGGTTCTAACCAAACCAGAATGAATCAAGATGTAAGAAGCTCTATTTGGACTCATAAATCAGTGGATAATGATCCTGAAGTTGAATCAATATCATGTGAGTTATGATGAAGAAGTTATCCCACTTTTAACCGAAGTGATTCCAGTTTACCCTATTTGGAGATTTGGCAATTTCTTCTTGATACTAATAAAACAAGAATGAACCACGACTTAAGAAACTTGATTTGGACTCATAAATCAGTTTATAATCACCCTGAAGTTGAATGAAGATCATAGGAGTTATGATGAAGAAGTTACCCCACTTTTAACCGAAGTGACTCTAGTTTTACCATGTTTGGAGATTTGGCAATTTCTTCTTGATTCTAATCAAACCAGAATGAATCAAGATGTAAGAAGTTTTATTTGGACTCATAAATCAGTGGATAATCACCCTGAAATTGAATCAATATCATAGGAGTTATGATGAAGATGTTATTCCACTTTTAACCGAAGTGATTCCAGTTTACCCTGTTTGGAGATTTGGCAATTTCTTCTTAATTCTAATCAAACAGAATTAATCAAGATGTAAGAATATTGATTTGGACTCATACATCAGTGTAGAATCATCCTGAAGTTGAGACAATATCATTGGACTTATGATGAAGAAGTTATCCCACTTTTAAGCGAAGTGATTCCAGTTTTTCCTGTTTGGAGATTTGACAATTTATTCTTGATACTAATAAAACCAGAATAAATAACAATGTAAGAAGCTTGATTTGGACTCATTAATCAGTGTAGAATCAACCTGAAGTTGAAGCAAGATCATAGGAGTTATGATGAAGAAGTTATCCCACTTTTAACCGAAGTGTCTCCAGTTTATCCTGTTTGGAGATTTGACAATTTCTTCTTGATTCTAATCAAACCAGAATGAATCAAGATGTAAGAAGCTTTAATTGGACTCATAAATCAGTATATAATCATCCTGAAGTTGAATCAATATAATTTGACTTATGATGAAGAAGTTATCCCACTTTTAACCGAAGTGATCCCAGTTAATCCTGTTTGGAGATTTGGCAATTTATTCTTGATACTAATAAAACCAGATTGAATCACCATGTAAGAAGCTTGATTTGGACTCATTATTCAGTGTATAATCACCCTGAATTTGAATCAATATCATAGGAGTTATGATGAAGAACTTATCCCACTTTTAACCGAAGTGATTCCAGTTTACCCTGTTTGAAGATTTGGCAATTTCTTCTTGATACTAATAAACCAGAATGAATCACGATGTAAGAAGCTTGATTTGGACTCATAAATCAGTTTAGAATCACCCTGAAGTTTGAATCAAGATCATAGGAGTTATGATGAAGAAGTTATCCCACTTTTAACCGAAGTGATTCCAGTTTGCCCTGTTTGGAGATTTTGGCAATTTCTTCTTGGATACTAATAAAACCAGAATGAATCACGATGTAAGAAGCTTGATTTGGACTCATAAATCAGCTGTAGAATCATCCTGAAGTTGAATCAATATCATTGGAGTTATGATGAAGAAGTTATCCCACTTTTAACCGAAGTGATTCCAGTTTGCCTGTTTGGAGATTTGGCAATTTCTTCTTGATACTAATAAAACCAGAATGAATCACGATGTAAGAAGCTTGATTTGGACTCATAAATCAGTGTAGAATCACCCTGAAGTTGAATCAATATCATAGGAGTTATGATGAAGAAGTTATCCCACTTTTAACCGAAGTGATTCCAGTTTGCCCTGTTTGGAGATTTGGCAATTTCTTCTTGATACTAATAAAACCAGAATGAATCACGATGTAAGAAGCTTGATTTGGACTCATAATCAGTGTAGAATCACCCTGAAGTTGAATCAAGATCATAGGAGTTATGATGAAGAAGTTATCCCACTTTTAACCGAAGTGATTCCAGTTTGCCCTGTTTGGAGATTTGGCAATTTCTTCTTGATACTAATAAAACCAGAATGAATCACGATGTAAGAAGCTTGATTTGGACTCATAATCAGTGTAGAATCACCCTGAAGTTGAATCAATATCATTGGACTTATGATGAAGAAGTTATCCCACTTTATACGAAGTGATTTCAGTTTTTCCTGTTTGGAGATTTGGCAATTTATTCTTGATACTAATAAAACCAGAATGAATCAGGAGGTAAGAAGCTTGATTTGGACTCATTAATCAGTGTAGAATCACCCTGAAGTTGAAGCAAGATCATAGGAGTTATGATGAAGAAGTTATCCCAGTTTTAACCGACTTGACTCCAGTTTATCCTGTTTGGAGATTTGGCAATTTCTTCTTGATTCTAATCAAAACAGAATGAATAAAGACGTAAGAAGCTTAATTTGGACTCAGAAATCAGTGTATAATCATCCTGAAGTTGAATCAATATCATTGGAGTTAGGATGAAGAAGTTATCCCACTTTTAACCTAAGTGATTCCAGTTTACCCTGTTTGGAGATTTGGCAATTTCTTCTTGGTTCTAATCAAACCAGAATGGATCAAGATGTAAGAAGCTCGATTTGGACTCATAAATCAGCGTAGAATCATCCTGAACTTGAATCAATATCATTGGAGTTATGATGAAGAAGTTATCCCACTTCTAACCGAAGTGATTCCAGTTTGCCGTATTTGGAGATTTGGCAATTTCTTCTAGATACTAATAAAACAAGAATGAACCACGATGTAAGAAGCTTGATTTGGACTCATTAATCACTGTAGAATCACCCTGAAGTTGAAGCAAGATCATAGGAGTTATGATGACGAAGTTATCCCACTTTTAACCGAAGTGACTCCAGTTTATCCTGTTTGGAGATTTGGCAATTTCTTCTTGATTCTAATCAAACCAGAATGAATAAAGATGTAAGAAGCTTTATTTGGACTCATAAATCAGTATATAATCATCCTGAAGTTGAACCAATATCATTTGACTTATGATGAAGAAGTTATCCCAGTTTTAACCGAAGTGATCCCAGTTTTCCCTGTTTGGAGAGTTGGCAATTTCTTCTTGATACTAATAAAAACAGAATGAATCACGATGTAAGAAGCTTGATTTGGACTCATAAATCAGTTTAGAATCACGCTGAATTTGAATCAAGATCATAGGAGTTATGATGAAGATGTTATCCCACTTTTAACCGAAGTGATTCCAAATTACCATGTTTGGAGAGTTGGCAATTTCTTTTTGATACAAATAAAACCAGAATGAATCACAATGTAAGAAGCTTGATTTGGAATCATAAATCAGTTTAAAATCACCCTGAATTTGAATCAAGGTCATAGGAGTTATGATGAAGAAGTTATCCCACTTTTAACCGAAGTGACTCCAGTTTACCCTGTTTGGAGATTTGGCAATTTCTTCTTGATTCTAAACAAACCAGAATGAATCAAGATGTAAGAAGCTTTATTTGGACTCATAAATCCGTGGATAATCACCCTGAAGTTGAATCAATATCATTGGAGTTATGATGAAGAAGTTATCCCACTTTTAACCGAAGTTATTCCAGTTTGCCCTGTTTGGAGAGTTGGCAATTTCTTCTTGATACTAATAAAAAAAAGAATGAATCACGATGTAATAATGTTGATTTGTACTCATAAATCAGTTTATAATCACCCTGAATTTGAATCAAGATCATAGGAGTTATGATGAAGAAGTTATCCCACTTATAACCGAAGTGATTCCAGTTTAACATGTTTTGGAGAGTTGGCAATTTCTTCTTGATACTAATAAAAACAGAATGAATCACAATGTAAGAAGTTGATTGGACTCATAAATCAGTTTAGAATCACCCTGAATTTGAATCAAGATAATAGGAGTTATGATGAAGAAGTTATCCCACTTTTAACCGAAAGTGACTCCAGTTTATCCTGTTTGGAGATTTGACAATTCTTCTTGATTTTAATCAAACCAGAATTGAATCAAGATGTAAAAAGCTTTATTTGGGACTCATAAATCAGTGGATAATCACCCTGAAGTTGAAAGCAAGATCATAGGAGTTATGATGAAGATGTTATATTCCACTTTTAAACGAAGTGATTCCAGTTTACCCTGTTTGGAGATTTGGCAATTTCTTCTTGATTCTAATAAAACCAGAATGAATCACGATGTAAGAAGCTTGATTTGGACTCATAAATCAGTGTAGAATCACCCTGAAGTTGAATCAATATCATTGGAGTTATGATGAAGAAGTTATCCCACTTTAACCGAAGTGATTCCAGTTTGCCCTGTTTGGAGATTTGGCAATTTCTTCTGATACTAATAAAACCAGAATGAATCACGATGTAAGAAGCTTGATTTGGACTCATAAATCAGTGTAGAATCACCCTGAAGTTGAATCAATATCATAGGAGTTATGATGAAGAAGTTATCCCACTTTTAACCGAAGTGATTCCAGTTTACCCTGTTTGGAGATTTGGCAATTTCTTCTTGATACTAATAAAACCAGAATGAATCACGATGTAAGAAGCTTGATTTGGACTCATAAATCAGGTTTAGAATCACCCTGAAGTTGAATCAATATCATTGGAGTTATGATGAAGAAGTTATCCCACTTTTAACCGAAGTGATTCCAGTTTACCCTGTTTGGAGATTTGGCAATTTCTTCTTTATACTAATCAAAACCAGAATGAATCAAGATGTAAGAAGCTTGATTTGACTCATACATCAGTGTAGAATCATCCTGAATTTGAATCAATATCATTGGACTTATGATGAAGAAGTTATCCCACTTTATACGAAGTGATTTCAGTTTTTCCTGTTTGGAGATTTGGCAATTTATTCTTGATACTAATAAAACCAGAATGAATCAGGATGTAAGAAGCTTGATTTGGACTCATTAATCAGTGTAGAATCACCCTGAAGTTGAAGCAAGATCATAGGAGTTATGATGAAGAAGTTATCCCACTTTTAACCGAAGTGACTCCAGTTTATCCTGTTTGGAGATTTGGCAATTTCTTCTTGATTCTAATAAACCAGAATGAATCAAGATGTAAGAAGCTTGATTTGGACTCATAAATCAGTGTAGAATCATCCTGAAGTTGAATCAATATCATTGGAGTTATGATGAAGAAGTTATCCCACTTTTAACCTAAGTGATTCCAGTTTACCCTGTTTGGAGATTTGGCAATTTCTTCTTGGTTCTAATCAAACCAGAATGAATCAAGATGTAAGAAGCTCGATTTGGACTCATAAATCAGCGTAGAATCATCCTGAACTTGAATCAATATCATTGGAGTTATGATGAAGAAGTTATCCCACTTCTAACCGAAGTGATTCCAGTTTGCCGTATTTGGAGATTTGGCAATTTCTTCTAGATACTAATAAAACAAGAATGAACCACGATGTAAGAAGCTTGATTTGGACTCATTAAACACTGTAGAATCACCCTGAAGTTGAAGCAAGATCATAGGAGTTATGATGACGAAGTTATCCCACTTTTAACCGAAGTGACTCTAGTTTATCCTGTTTGGAGATTTGGCAATTTCTTCTTGATTCTAATCAAACCAGAATGAATAAAGATGTAAGAAGCTTTATTTGGACTCATAAATCAGTATATAATCATCCTGAAGTTGAACCAATATCATTTGACTTATGATGAAGAAGTTATCCCACTTTTAACCGAAGTGATCCCAGTTTTCCCTGTTTGGAGAGTTGGCAATTTCTTCTTGATACTAATAAAAACAGAATGAATCACGATGTAAGAAGCTTGATTTGGACTCATAAATCAGTTTAGAATCACGCTGAATTTGAATCAAGATCATAGGAGTTATGATGAAGATGTTATCCCACTTTTAACCGAAGTGATTCCAAATTACCATGTTTGGAGAGTTGGCAATTTCTTTTTGATACAAATAAAACCAGAATGAATCACAATGTAAGAAGCTTGATTTGGAATCATAAATCAGTGGATAATCACCCTGAATTTGAATCAAGATCATAGGAGTTATGATGAAGAAGTTATCCCACTTTTAACCGAAGTGACTCCAGTTTACCCTGTTTGGAGATTTGGCAATTTCTTCTTGATTCTAAACAAACCAGAATGAATCAAGATGTAAGAAGATTTATTTGGACTCATAAATCCGTGGATAATCACCCTGAAGTTGAATCAATATCATTGGAGTTATGATGAAGAAGTTATCCCACTTTTAACCGAAGTGATTCCAGTTTGCCCTGTTTGGAGATTTGGCAATTTATTCTTGATACTAATAAAACCAGAATGAATCACGATGTAAGAAGATTGATTTGGAATCATTAATCAGTGTAGAATCACCCTGAAGTTGAAGCAAGATAATAGGAGTTATGATGAAGAAGTTATCCCACTTTTAACCGAAGTGATTCCAGTTTGCCCTGTTTGGAGAGTTAGCAATTTCTTCTTGAAACTAATAAAACCAGAATGAATCACGATGTAAGAAGCTTGATTTGAACTCATAAATCAGTTTAGAATCACCCTGAAGTTGAATCAAGATCATAGGAGTTATGATGAAGAAGTTATCCCACTTTTAACCGAAGTGATTCAAGTTTTCCATGTTTGGAGATTTGGCAATTTATTATAGATACTAATAAAACCAGAATGAATCACGATGTAAGAAGCTTGATTTGGACTCATTAATCAGTGTAGAATCACCCTGAAGTTGAAGCAAGATCATAGGAGTTATGATGAAGAAGTTATCCCACTTTTAACCGAAGTGACTCTAGTTTATCCTGTTTGTAGATTTGGCAATTTCTTCTTGATTCTAATCAAACCAGAATGAATCAAGTCGTAAGAAGCTTTATTCGGACTCAGAAATCAGTGTATAATCATTCTGAAGTTGAATCAATATCATTGGAGTTAGGATGAAGAAGTTATCCCACTTTTAACCGAAGTGATTCCAGTTTGCCCTGTTTGGAGAGTTGGCAATTTCTTCTTGATACTAATAAAAACAGAATGAATCACGATGTAAGAAGCTTGATTTGGACTCATAAATCAGTTTAGAATCACCCTGAATTTGAATCAAGATCATAGGAGTTATGATGAAGAAGTTATCCCACTTTTAACCGAAGTGATTCTAGTTTACCATGTTTGAAGATTTGGCAATTTCTTCTAGATACTAATAAAACAAGAATGAACCACGATGTAAGAAGCTTGATTTGGACTCATTAATCACTGTAGAATCACCCTGAAGTTGAAGCAAGATCATAGGAGTTATGATGACGAAGTTATCCCACTTTTAACCGAAGTGACTCCAGTTTATCCTGTTTGGAGATTTGGCAATTTCTTCTTGATTCTAATCAAACCAGAATGAATCAAGATGTAAGAAGATTTATTTGGACTCATAAATCAGTATATAATCATCCTGAAGTTGAACCAATATCATTTGTGATGTGATCATGGAAAGCACCAAAGAATGGAAGAATGAACCTGAACCTGAGGAGCTTGAGGATGCAACATTTAAGAGTGCATTTGATGTGATCATGGACCGGATCACTAAGGAGAACAAGGGGAGTCTAGATGAGCCACATGAAGCCACATTGCATCAACAACTTGGTGATGATGCTCTAGCCATTCCTAAAGGTCCCATGACTCGTTCCAGAGTCAAGAAGCTTAAGGAGAATGTTGTTGGATTACTCACTTCACATCCACAACAAGAAGTTCTTGGACAAGGTTTGATCCGAGATGTCTTGATCACCATTCAAGCCATCTCTACACCAAACTGAGTTAGTGTCTAGGCAAGACATGGGGTGCGTGCTCTTTTCCTTGCTTTTGGTTTTGTCCCACGAGGTTTTCCAGGAGGAAGGTTTTTAACGAGGCCACAACTTGTCTACAAATCACCTAAGTGCTATTCTCGGTCCAAGACTACATGAAGTTCCATTTTTATTTCATTCTAAACTTATGTTAAACTTAGACTATAGTTTTATTTCTTTCCTTTTTTGGTTCATTGTCGAAACCCTAGAGGCATGTCTCTGGTTTCTTATTTAAAGAGGTCTCAACACCCTCTTGTAATCATCCAGTCTTTTATTAAACAAGTTACATTCATTCTTGTCGGCTCTCTCTCTCTAGAAGGTGTCGAGTTCTGGTGTGTAATATCCAGAGACCTAAGGGTGTCTAATTTGGTGTGTCATATCCAAGTTATTCATCTAGGAGTATCAAGAGATCATCCATCCCTCTTGTGTCACCATTCAATCCACACGCCTTGAAGGACTTGAGTCTCTGATTCGTTCTTGCAAGGATCTATCCATTCCCATCAACCAAAGAGCATCCTAGGGACGCATCAAGTGGTATCAGAGCAACTTTGGTTGGGAAGTACTCGCTATCCTTTGTTTTCTTGTTTCTTTTGTTTGTTCAATCCGTGATTCATCTTTATCTTTTGAATAAGCAGTAGAACTCATCTAAACTAGGGCTGCTCGTGATTGTATAAGAGTTTAGACAAGAATCATAGAACTTTCCTTATTTGAAATTTTCGAAAACCCTAGAGTGAGAAGAACCCTAGCCGCATATCCTTCTTGTTTCTTTTGATTGTTTCATTCATATCTCATCTTTAACATCTTGAATAAGCATTAGAATTGCTTTGTTTAGGGCTGCTCGTGACTGCATAAGAGTTTAGACAAAGATTTTTAAACTTTCCTTTTTTGGTTTCATGCGAAAACCCTAGAGAGATAAAAACCCTAGCCGCATGTACCTTGTTGTCGATCACTTTGTGCATTAGTTTAGCTTGTCTATCACCTTGAACACGAGCATATTGAGGCTATTAGGGTGCTAGAAAACCCTTAGGAGTGATTAGGAAAAAGCTTAGAAGTGTTTCCTTTTTGCTTGAATCTTTTTCCTTTTCTAGCCGATTTCTCCTTTTTACTTTTGTCTTGCAAGACAAGCTTGTTTGCTTTTCCTTTTTGCTTGTTTTCTTTTTCCTTTTTGCTTGTCTTGTTCCCTAGAAACCTTTTACTGGTTATTTTGGTTACCTTTGCGCAGGAAGCATGGTCTCCAAGTCTGAAGAAGAAGCTTAACTCGTCAGCTTCTCATGGAGGCTATGTCGGCTCAACTCAACCAAAACATGGTGGCAACCATGACCGAGATGATGAGGACCAACCTCAATGACTTCAGGAGAGAGCTTAGAGAAGACATCAGGAGAGCTACTAGTCAAGCACCAAACCGAGAGACTAGGAGAGAAAGAGAGAGGAGAGAGGAGAGACCTCATGCAACTCGCCAAGAGCATGATGGTTATAAGGAGACTGACAATGAGTATAAGCACCTCAGTTCATCCTCAAGAAGACATAGGCGTGTCCAAAGGAGAAGGATGAACCAGGGAGATGAGCTTGCTGGTTTGAAGATCAAGATACCCCCATTCCATGGCAAAGCTGAGTGGGAGAAGAAGATTGAAAGTCTTGATGGAAAGGAACCAATCTGTTACAGCAAGGAGAAGACAGTCTCTAAGCCATCTAAAGAAGATAAACAATTCTGTTTATTCAGTGAAGAGGTTAAGGAGGCATTGTTACAAGTAATGATGGGTGTGGAGAAGCAAATCAAACGGACCAACACAACACGTCCATCCATTGAAACACAGCATCAAGAACCAGCACCAGTTGCGCCTATCCAAGAAGATCAAGACAAAGTAACCTCCCATATCTTTCATAAAGAAGAACAGCCTGTTCAGAACGTCATGGTCCCTTTAACACAACACATGGTAGCAGAGAAGACACCCAGGGAACCTCATAGAGCTCGTAGAATGGATCAACTAATTGTCTTTGATCCATGTGATTTCCAAAGGACCTTATTAGGTACTTTTCTGTTCACTCCTTTTGTTTGGTACAAGAAAGGAGAAGTGCAACTATCAAGACACGACTTGGACACGAGACATGTTGTATTTGAGCCTGGAGGAGAGGTCTTGAATCAGAAGAACAAGATCAAACAGATTAAGAAGAGTTCAGCTGCACCAACATTGGATTTTGTAGATTTCTCATCCTTTGAAGATAAGGGGTTGCACGTCTCAGCTCAGCAAGAGTTTCACTATGAAACCAACAGGAGAATGAAGCCAATTCAGTCACGGATCCAACAAACCAGACTACGCAGAAAATGGCCTTCTGATCATCAAGATATTGCTAGTTTTGCAAAACATGCCGGTTTGGATCTTTCCCAAGAGGAACTTATGTCTGATTGTGCTGGAAGGTTACAGACCTACTCGTGGAGACCTGGAGAATATTTCCACAAGATTATCACCTTTGGAGAATGCTCTGTTCGTGCTAGAACAAGTTGGGGTCATAAGGAGTTTGAAGTTGATCAAAAGACTTGCATCTTGACCATATCAAGATATGGAAGCCACCAGATATGCAGCAACTTCAGTACCAATGCAAAGATTATCAAAATGTAATTGGAGATGAAGAATTCACTAGAGTCAATGGTGAAGTGATTACTGGAGCAGGAGAAGAAACTCATGTTTTCTTCTCAAATCAAAGAGAAACCACCAGATGAACTTAGTCCTACAAACAATCTCCAAAGAAACCAACCCGGGGTAACTATCTAAACTCAAAGAAAAACATGAAGCCTGATTTTGCTTGCTGTGAGTACAGGTCAAACTGTTTTGAGATCTACCATTTTCGAAAAGAGAAGCTATGATAATGATCAGAGTATCAAGAATGGGTTGTTGGCTAAGTTGATGATGCAACAATCAAACCTTGGAAACTGTCTAGCCGCCAGCCTTGACATAGGGACAGTCCGAGGGTCATATCTCAACAACCACAAGGAGTTAACCATCAAACTCGACTGCCATGGAAACTTAACTCATCAGGGGCTCACGTCGATTTGGAATCAAGTCCAAAACCTTCTCAGATGAAAGAGTTATGGGTTCTACAAATCGGGTGATCCTGTATTGGCTATCTTTGAACTTTTCTGAGTTTAAAACATCTCAATCCTATATATGGCGACCAGGTGAGCATGCTAAGGTAAGTGATCATGTTTTCAAGAGTTCTTTTATCAATTACACAGATATGATGCACTTGTTTTTGTCAAAAGAGCCATGTGCAGATTATGAATTCCCTGTAATGCTTCGGAGCATCACATAGATAACCGAGAAACATGCATAGTGGCATGCCAGTACTGTGTATATCAATCCACCTGATTTTGGGGTTCAGGAATATCTGCTAGAGCACCCAGTCGTCACCTGTCCACCTCACTATTCACTGACTTATATAAAAAACCTAATCTTCACACACCTCTTATTTTCTCTCATTTTACACCTTTGGATTCCAGATATCAGAATTCATAAAATCTCAAGTATATCCCATTCAGTATCTCTCCTCACACCGAGGAAAGGAAAAAGATGCCAATCACCTTGGCCTTTATCCACGTGGTTGCTTCAAGATAATTGCAGCGACAGCCACATATGAGAGCGCTTGATGGGCCAGTTTTTTTTTGTGATGAGGATAGGAGGACAAAGGACCACTCAATTTCGCGCAATAATGCCAGGAAGCCATTGTGGGTGTCAACCATAATGAGAGGGATTAATATATAGGGTTAAGAATTACGAAGAGATAAAGAAGGAAGTATTAGTCGGTTTGGCAAGAATCCATATTTCGTTAAAATACCACTCCTTGAGAGTGCAGCTATATCCGATTGTGTAGCTAAGAAGTATGAGAGATACCCTAAGCCTCTCCATCTACTATCTTGATAATAGACTCTCTAAGAACTTGAATCTGCTTAAGGTAGCTTTACGCATCAATGAGAGCGTAAGAATATGATATCTATATAAGTGTACCGCCCTTTATATCTACTGCACAACCTACAGTGTAATATCCATATTTTTCATTTTTTCGTAATCATGGTATTCCATGGTGCGAAAAGAAAAGTTCTGGCTCCCAAATACGATGGTGAGATTGGTTTATGGTGACCTTTTGTTTTTGTTATAGGTGAAATATACCATTACACCACACTCTCTGTAGGTAATAGAATTGCTGTGTAAAGGAAGTCTCACTCTAATGTCGACAAATATCGGTGGTTGTTGTGGATTTGGTAAGTGTTGGGATCGAGATGCTATCGATATATAGCTTCATCTTTTACCCCATTAAAAAAACCTTACGGAAGCATAAAGTGCAGCGCTTTATATCTAAAGCAGCTTCTTTAGCATGACGATTCGGTCTCGGAACAATCAAAGTAATAACAGGATGCAGCTTCTGGCAGAGCTGGGAACTGATCCAGAATAGTAAGAAACGGCTCCTTTATTTTGGATTAATGGTTGTAACTTACTTTAGTAATCTCTTTATACACACACACACTCTGCGATTTTCGCAAATATATAATACTTTAAGGAAGTATAAAGTAGTGAATAGGTGAGATAATTCAAAGCGAGTATACCGTTTTACAAAGATAGAGATTCGGATATACTTCAAGGGTTCTGGCTTTCCATGACTAGAAAATTTAAAACTCTCTATCTGTATATATCAAATTTTTGATTCAGGTTTGGTCTTGATCTAATGTGGGTTCGGTCTAGGGTTTGGGTCAATTAACACTACTCTACAATGGTGCGTGCATCTTTCTCTCATTAATCATCAATATCGTTCTTTGTTCGGTCGGTCTTCGGTGCTTGCGCTTCCTCTCTCTCTTTCCAAATAATCTCACACTACCTTTTTCCTCATACATGAGGTTATCCAAGAATCTAGTACTGAGAAAAAATCTAGCTTCCGAAATATTCCACTTTATTAAACTTTACTCTCTCAGAAAGAAACAAGGAATTCTACATTGATTGATCTATATGAAAAGAAGTTCAAAAGCTTATCCTCTCTGTCTTGCCAATCCAACTGCCATGCTGTCCTCATGAGTCCAAACAGCTACAAAAAAACCTTGAGGAGTTTTTTTAGCTCTCGCTTCTTCACGCTCCCATCCGATCCCCGATCCGGTGACCAATTTCACCCGGAGAGCTATCAGCAACATAGAGAACATAACAAATTTATTTTGCTTCCATCCGTCGTTAATCCGCAAAAAGACAGGAGGCTTGCCAGTAAAGACCAGATTTTTGAGGAGGAGGCTTGGGGACATACCTTATAACAAACAAACCTTCGATCTTTCTTGTAATATGATGGATAATTCTTAATAGAATGGTTTTTTATTTTGAATAGGGGAGCGACAAGGGGTACTCTGATCGTAAATCGTAGGCAATCGGAAAGTTCCTCTAGTCTTCATTTTGATCTAGTAGCATAATTCGGGAACATGGTCCTATCTTAGTTTCCGACTACTTAGCTGGATATTGAGAAGCTCTGAGGGACCAGACTTATAGGTTGAAAGGTTGATTGTAGCTGTCCACCACCGGGGTAACACCGAGTTTTAAAAGACTCCAAGAAGTGAGGTTGGCACTTACATTATTCGGAGAAATTAATATTGGATCAAATGGTACGTCGGCAATACTAAGAGAATCAAAGGAGAGTTCTAGTAGAAAGTCACATTAAGTCCTACTTATTGTTCGGATATTGGATAGAGTCAACATCTTTGGTGAGCTGATGCGTGACACTTAGCTCATTGTCAGCTAACAGTCGCTTACATTTGAGCTCGTATGTCAGAGTCAGAGGAAGATTAGACGCACAATGTTGTGTGATGAGTATATTTTTGACGGCTCCACTTCACTTATACCAGATACAAGATAGTTCATTTTCACTTCTGACAAGTATGGATATATAGATCACGCAGAGTTCTAGATCATTCATAGTTATCACAATGTCCATTACATTCTCATCACGCAATACTGAGTCTCACGATGTCTAGGCAAGACAATGGGTTTCGCCTCCTAGTTTTCTCTTGCTTTGTGTTCCACGAGGTGTCTCCCAGTGTAAGGAAGCGCTTTTTTCCAGGCCAAGCTCTTATACATGTAGTCCATATGTAGTGCATTCTACGCAAGCTTCTCTGACACATGGGATCTTACATGATAGACTTTCTATGCATGCGCCTTTATTTCATCTTGAACTAATGTTTAAACTTAGACTATAGTTTTATTTTCTTCCTTTTTTGGGTTCAATGTTCGAACACCCTTAGAGGCATGTCTCTGGTTTCTTTATTTAAAGAGGTCATCACACTCTGCTAATCATCCAGTGCAATTTATATAAATGAAGCATTATGTGGAACTTCTTCACTTCTCTATGTCGGCTTCGTATACCTCCTCGCAAGTTATAGGTGTCGATCCGTGGTGTGGTGAAAGTCAGAAGGACCTCACGAGGGTGTCTAATTTGGTGTGGTCATAGGATACAAGGTTATTCATCAAGGAGTATCACAGTAGAATTGCGAATTCATACCCTCTTGTGTGCACACGTCATTCAATTCTACAACACGCGTTCTCTCTGGATAGGAGGTTGTGTCGAGTCTTTCTCGATTTTCCTGTGTTCGTCTTGCTGACTAAAGATTGTCTATCCATTACCATCAAAGCAAGAGCATCTCATAGCGAGATAGAAAGCATGGTTATCTTCCAGTTTTAACGCGAGGAGTGATCCAGTCATTTCCCGTGAGCGTATGGCAATGTCTCTTCTTTCTTTGATACTAATACAATTACAGAAGGTGAATCACGATGTACGAGCTATGATTTGGACTCATTAATCAGTGTATTAGAATCACCTGAAGTTGAGATTCAAGATCATAAGGAGTTATGATGAAGAAGTTATCCACTTTTAACCGAAGTGATTCCAATTACCATGTTTTGGAGAGTTGGCTCTCAATTTCTTTTTGATACATAATAGAAACACGAGATGTTGATCACAAATGTAACAGAGTGCTTGATTTGGAGCTCCATAATTAGATCACAGGTAAATCACCCTCGCACTTTGAATCACAAGGATCTTAGGAGTTGATGATGAAGAAGTTATCTTCCACATTCCGTGTGTTTAACAGTAATAGCGGATGTGACTACCAGTTTACCCTGTTTTGGTAGATTTGGCTTTTCTCTCTTGATTCTAATTTACAACCACCAGAATGAATCCAAGATGTAAGAAGCTTTTCACTTTGGTTTAGCTCGCAGAAATCGCGTGGAATTAGATACACCCTTTGAATGGTTGAATCTCTAAAATATGCATCTTCGGTGAGAGTTATGCATGAAGCCAAGTGTGAGTACTTTTCCCACTTTTTTAAGAACGATACACGATTTAGTGAATATCCAGTTTGCACCTGTTTTTGAGAGTATGGACAATTTCTTCTGGGTGGAATACTAGATAACAAAATTATATTGATATATATCTTGTTATTGTTATATATTTATGTTGTTAAGGTTTGGTACTCACTTAAACAAGACTTTATAATCAACCTGAATATTGAATCAAAAGATACATAGGAGTTTAGATTTGCACAAGTCAGTATCATCCCAACATTTTAGGTAGCAGAAGTGATTCAAGTTTAAATGTTTGGAGAGCTGGCAATTTATTCTTGATACTAAATAAAAAAGACAGAATGAATCACAAAAGAAAGAAGCTTGATTCAGGTACTCATAAAATTTACACCATACAAATCAACCACATACCCTGAATGTTAAAGAAAAAAAAGATAATAGAATTTATGAATGAAGAATTATCGCCACTTTTACCGAAGTGACTGCGCAGTTTACCTGTTTGGAGATTTGGCAATTTCTCTCTTCTTGATTCTACTCAAACCAACGAATGGATCAAGATGTAAGAAGCTTTATTTCTGGACTCATAAATCGGTGGTTAATCACGCGGCTGAATGTGAATGCAAGATCATGAGGTAGTTATGATGAAGATGTTATGTCCACTTTTAACCGAAGTGATTGCCAGTTTACCGCTGTTTGGAGATTTTGGCAATTTCTTCTTGATTCTATCAACCAGAAATGATCAAGATGTAAGAAGCTTGATTTGACTCATAAATCAGTGGATAATCATGCCTGAAGTTGATTCAAATATCATCGAGTTATGATGAAGAAGTTATCCCACTTTAACCGAAGTGATTCTACCTTTTGGAGATTTGCAATTTTTCTTGATCTAATAAAACAGAATGAA
>CAJHQQ010005196.1:0-19324 GCA_905132885.1 Moricandia moricandioides
TCTTCCTATTCTCTTTATTCTCTCTAATCTCTGTTTCTGGTTCAAGTATACACTAGCAGAAAACCAGATCCCACTCTCTTCTTCATTTCGAGTTCTCTGCTACAAGTACCACTGTTCATCCTGCTCCAACACACACGACTTCACACTCTGTGAGATTCCAACACAAGACTTCACACTCTGTGAAATTCCAACACACAAGACTTCATACTCTGTCAAATTCCAACATTTATGAGTAACCTGGACCAGGAGTACATACCAAGATCATATGAAGAGGCAATGGAGGATGATGAGTGGAAAGAATCTGTTGGCCATGAAACCCAAGCCATGATCGACAATGACACTTGGTATGAAGCTGAACTTCCAAAAGGCAAGAAGGCTGTGACTAGTAGATGGATTTTCACCATCAAGTACTTGGCCAATGGAAAACCAGAAAGGAAGAAGACAAGGCTGGTTGCAAGAGGGTTCACTCAAACATATGGAGAAGACTACAATGATACCTTTGCTCCAGTGGCTAAGCTACACACTATAAGAATCATTCTCTCTCTAGCAGTCAACTTGGAGTGGGATCTATGGCAAATGGATGTGAAAAATGCTTTCCTCCAAGGAGAACTAGAGGATGAGGTCTACATGCGTCCACCACCTGGTCTAGAACACTTAGTGAAACCAGGAAATGTTCTAAGACTCAAAGAAGGCAATCTATGGGCTGAAACAATCACCAAGAGCTTGGTATCACAAACTAAGTACTACCTTGAATGGGAAGGGCTTTAGACGATCTGAGGCAGACCATACCCTATTCACTCTCACCAGCCAACAAGGTATAGTAGTCATCCTTGTGTATGTTGATGATATCATCATCACAGGGAATGACAAAGAAGGTATACTAGAAACCAAGGTTTACTTGAAATCTGTATTTGAGATTAAGGATTTAGGTGAACTAAAGTACTTTCTTGGAATAGAAGTATGCCGCTCTAAAGAGGGGCTCTTCTTATCCCAAAGAAAGTACACACTTGATCTCTTGAATGGAGCAGGTATGCTTGGAGAGAAACCGGCCAAAACACCATTGGAGGATGGCTATAAGATCTTGCGTGAGGGGAGTATGAAGACACACCATTTGAGGATCCAAAACAATACAGAACACTAGTTGGTAAGCTCATATATTTAACCATCACTAGACCTGATATTTGTTTTGCTGTGAACCAGGTTAGCCAGCATATGCAAGTGCCAAAGGTTCATCACTGGAAGATGGTGGAAAGGATACTTAGATACCTTAGTGGAGCCCCTGGACAAGGAGTATGGATGGGGTGTAATGGCAACACAGAAGTGGTTGGATATTGTGATGCTGATTGGGCAGGAGATAGGAATGATAGGAAATCAACTACTGGCTATTGCACCTTCATTGGAGGCAACCTGGTCACATGGAAAAGCAAGAAGCAAAAGGTGGTTTCATGTTCAAGTGCAGAAGCTGAATACAGAGCCATGAGGAAGCTTACAAATGAGCTAGTCTGGATCAAAGGTCTACTCAATGATTTGGGAATTGAAGTCATCTCTCCTATCACAATGCATTGTGACAACCAGGCAGCCATACACATAGCCTCAAACTCAGTGTTCCATGAGAGAACCAAGCACATTGAGGTGGACTGCCACAAAGTGAGACAAATGGTGATCCAAGGAGTTATCTTGCCATGTTACACGAGGAGTGAAGATCAGTTAGCTGATATATTCACTAAAGCTGCAAGCACCAAGGTGTGTGAGTCCATCTATCCCAAACTTGGACTCACTGACATCACCAAGGCATGATCCTCTTAGCCATGGAGCTTCTACTCTTTTTCCTTAGTATGTTTTTATCCCAAAAATGGGTTTTGCATATTAAGGTTTTAATGAGGGAAGTCTTCATGGTTTCCAAGCTTGATCATTGCATTGGATCAAGCTTGAGGGGGAGTATTGACCTGAGGAAATAAAGAAGACAAAGGGATGAAGAATTGGTTAAGTCTTGTCCGTACAAGTGTACGGAATAGCTTGAGGAACAAGGCTCCCATCCGTGACCTAGAAGGGACTTGAGTGACAAGGAAGAGAGGAGACTCGCCAAGTTTGAATCCTCAGAGGCTCCAGACCGTTGGGAAGCAAGGAGACAAGATGGTGAATTGTTTATAGTATAAGTCACATGTTCCACTTAAGGATGGGGAGCCTAGGAGACCGTTTAGCTCCTGTCACTTTCCCTCGGCCAGAGCCACAATAGTTTATTCATTTCTCTTTGTTTATTCATTTCTGTACTGAAGGCAACTTGCCTACTTAACTCTTGTACCAGAGCTCATTCAGAAGCAAGGAAATAAAATCTTCCTTCTCTCTCTCTCTCTTGCCTTACGATTCTCTCTTCTCTCTCTCTTGTTCTTCTCTGGTTTCTCACTTGTTCTTCACAAAACTTACAATCATCCCCTCCCTCTTCAAAAAGATTTGTCCTCAAATCTGTTTTACCTGCAATAGAGGGGATCAAGTCAGTAACATCGAGGTTTAAAATCAGATTACACTTACCTTGCAAGCCTCTTTGATAGGCATTGTTGCTGACTGGTTTGGATATGTAGAAGGCATTAATCCATTTAGTTCCTGATTCATTACTCAAACCTGATATATTGAAACAAAGCAAGTTAGCACATGAAAGTTTATCAAAGAGTAATAATCTTATCCCAAATTGGTTTTTGCTCGGTTTTGGCTTGTGTGCTGCCTCTGGTGGTGCTTCTTTGATGAGGATAAAGCCAGTGACGTCTTGGTGCTTATTCTGATCCAAATCAGGTGGCTTGAACCGCTTGTCTTCCACATGCTTGTTCTTTCTTCTTGTATGCTTCCAAGCTTCATCATAATCTGCACATGGCTCTTTTGACAAAAACAAGTGCATCATATCTGTGTAATTGATTAAAGAAATCTTGAAAACATGATCACTTACCTTAGCATGCTCACCTGGTCGCCATATTGAGGATTGAGATGTTTTAAACTCAGAAAAATTCATAGATAGCCAATACAGGATCACCCGATTTGTAGAACCCATAACTCTTTCATCTGAGAAGATTTGGACTTGATTCCAAATCGATGTGAGACCCTGATGAGTTAAGTTTCCATGGCAGTCGAGTTTGATGGTTAATTCCTTGTGGTTGTTGAGATATGACCCTCGGACTGTTCCTATGTCAAAGCTGGCGGCTAGACAGTTTCCAAGGTTTGATTGTTGCATCATCAACTTAGCCAACAACCCATTCTTGATACTCTGATCATTATTATAGCTTCTCTTTTCGAAAATGGTAGATCTCAAAACAGTTTGACCTGTACCAACAGCAAGCAAATCAGGTTTCATGTTTTTCTTTGAGTTTAGATAGTTACCCCGGGTCGGTTTCTTTGGAGATTGTTGTAGACTAAGTTTATCTGGTGGTTTCTCTTTGATTTGAGAAGAAAACATGAGTTTTTCTCCTGCTCCAGTAATCACTTCACCATTGACTCTAGTGAATTCTTCATCTCCAATTACATTTTGATAATCTTTGCATTGGTACTGAAGTTGCTGCATATCTGGTGGCTTCCATATCTTGATATGGTCAAGATGCAAGTCTTTTTGATCAACCTCAAACTCCTTATGACCTGCATTGACACCTTTTGGCATAGACAAGTGCATTATACAAGCATTGGGAACCAACAAATTAGATTGAATTAAACTATCACTGATTTTCGATATTTCAGTTTTCTCTCCTAGTGATGTTTCATTCAAAGTTTTCTTAGATGGACAAACAGCAGCAAAGTGTTCACGCTTATTACATCTATAACAAGTTGGGTTCTTGGGTTTAATAAGGTCAGAAGACTTACCTTGGCTTGATGTGTGCTCCACCTTGGGGTTTAAAGTCTCCTTGAGCTTCTTACACATCTCTTGTAACCTTTGCTGCTCAGGTAGGGGTGTGGTGATTGGCTCTGGCTGAACCTTTTTGGATTTACCCGACTTCTTAAGCCCTTCTTGGTGTGTAGGTACACTAGAGGACATCTTCTTGGGTTCATGGTCGTGAGCCTTCTTTGGTGTAAGGACAATATGCGGTTTTGGTGTAGACATCACTTTCCTTGGTTTTGCTTGACAATAGAACTTTGATGTGGTATCCACTTGGTCTTGATACTTCTCTGCAAACTCCTTATACATCCTAAACTTAAGGTCTTTCCAGTCTACCACAGGTTGGTTGTAGATGTTTGGACTGCTCTCCTTTAGCCACCACTTGTAGGCATTCCCCGTGAAGGCTTGGACAGCTTGTGATAGCTTCCTTTCTTTGGGAATGTTGTTGGACCGCAGCCACTTCTCCATGTTCATTTCCCATCTCAAATACACCTCAGGGTTCTTGCTGGAACCTGAGAACACTAGAGTGTTGGAGGTGTAAGTAGAAGTTCTGCTTACTTCTTTCCATTGGCCGGCTGGTGTATGTTGAGCTCTCCTTGTGCTGGTGGGTTTAGGTTGAGATTGTAGTCTATATGTGGCACGTCCATAACCTACTGCCTTCTCAGATATCTTTGTGAAGTTGTAGTCTTCATAAAATTTGTCCTCCTCTTCCTCACCATAATCTGACCATGGGCAGCTTGGTCTTGACCATGATTGTTGGATTGGTGTGTCCTCTTCACACCATCGACTATTGGACCTGGTGAAAATCTGTTCAGGATGCTCTGGGTCATCTCTAATCTCTCTCCTGATGTCATTGAGGTTGGTCCTCATCATCTCGGTCATGGTTGCCACCATGCTTTGGTTGAGTTGAGCCGACATAGCCTCCATGAGAAGCTTGTTCTTCCTGACGAGTGAAGCCTCTTCTTCAGACTCGGCTTCCATGCTTCCTGCACAAAGGTAAACACAATAACCAGTAAAAGATTTCTAGGAAACAAGACAAGCAAAAAGGAAAAGAAAGCAAGCTTGTTTTGCAAGACAAAAGCAAAAGGATAATCGGCTAAGCTAAAAGGAAAAGGTTCAAGCAAAAAGGAAAAACCTCTAAACTTTTTCCTAATCTCTTCTAAGGTTTTCTAGCACCCTAACAACCTTATTCTACTCGTGTTCAAGGTGATAAACAAGTTAAACAAATGAACAAAGTGATCGACAAAGTGAAGCATGCGGCTAGGGTTCTTCTCTCTCTAGGGTTTCCGAAAAAAACCAAAAAAGGAAAGACTAAAATCCTTGTCTAATCTCTTTTGCAGTTCGAGCAGCCCTAAACAAAATAGTTCTACTGCTTACTCAAGGTGATAGAGATGAATCAAAAAGAAATCAAGAGAGGATAACGAGTACTTCCCAACCAAAGTTGCTCTGATACCACTTGATGCGTCCCTAGGATGCTCTTTGGTTGATGGGAATGGATAGATCCTTGCAAGAACGAATCAGATACTCAAGTCCTTCAAGGTTTGTGGATTGAATGGTGACACAAGAGGGATGGATGATCTCTTGATACTCCTAGATGAATAACTCGGATATGACACACCAAATTAGACACCCTTAGGTCTCTGGATATTACACACCAGACTCGACACACTTTCTAGAGAGAGAGCCGTCAAGGAGAAAAGATACTTGTTTATTGAAAGTTGGATGATTACAATAGGGTTTAGAGACCCATTTAAATAAGAAACCAGAGAACATGCTCTCTAAGGTTTCGACATTAAGCAAGAAAAAGGAAACTATAGTCTAAGTTTAACATAAGCTTAAAATGAAATAAAAATGTAACTTCTTTTAGTCTTGGACCGAGATAGGGCCTAAGTGATGTGAAGACAAGTTGTGGCCTCGTTAAAAACCTTCCTCCGGAAAACCTCGTGGGACAAAACCAAAAGCAAGGAAAAGAGCACGCACCCCATGTCTTGCCTAGACACTAACTCAGCTTGATGTAGAGATGGCTTGAATGGTGATCAAGACATCTCGGATCAGACCTTGTCCAAGACTTTCTTGTTGTGGATGTGAAGTGAGTAATCCCACAACATTCTCTCCAAGCTTCTTGACTCTGGAACGAGTCATGGGACCTTCAGGAATGGTTAGAGCATCATCACCAGGTTGCTGGTGCAATGTGGCTTCATGTGGCTCATCTAGACTCTCCTTGTTCTCCTTAGTGATCCGGTCCATGATCACATCAAATGCACTCTTAAATGTTGCATCCTCAAGCTCTTCAGGTTCAGGTTCATGCTTCCATTCTTTGGTGCTTTCCATGATCACATCACTGCTCTATCTGAGGCTGATTGAGAAAGATCTTTGAGCTCATCCCAACTCTTTCCATCATAGTAGCCTTTTGATTCTACAAACCTCACATCCCTGGATATCAAGACTCTCCTATTCTCTGGTTCAAAACATTTGTAGCCATTTTGGTGAGGAGAGTAGCCAATAAAGACTGCCCTTGTGCTTCTATGCGCCAGCTTGTCTCTTTGAGCTCCTGGTATCAAAACAAAACACAGACACCCAAACACACGAGTATGATCTATGGATGGTTTAGTTTTGTTCAATACCTGATAAGGAGATTGATCTTGAAGGATCCTGGTAGGTGTCCTATTGATCAAGTAACAGGCTGTAAGAACTGCATCTCCCCCAATATCTTTTGGGCATACTTGTATGGAACATCATGCTCCTGGCCACCTCGATGAGATGTCTATTCTTCCTCTCAGCCACACCATTTTGTTGTGGAGTGTATGGACAGCTTGTTTGATGGATCATCCCATATTTGGCCAAGTGTTGTTTAAAAGCATTGCTTGTGTATTCCCCTCCATTATCTGATCTCAAAATTTTTATCTTGGCATTGAAATGGTTAGATACATAATTTTGAAAGTTTATGAAAGCTTCTAAGACCCTATCTTTAGATTGCATCAGTGTGATCCATGTATATTTTGATTTTTCATCTATAAAAGTCACAAAATACTTATGATGCTCTCTAGATAAACATGGGGCAGTCCACACATCAGAATGAATCAGGTCAAAACAATTTTCATAAATAGTACTAGATCTAGAGAAGACAGATTTGCAATGTTTTCCTAAGATACATGCCTCACAATTACTTTTAAAGGAAATACTAGGCAACATAATGTTTAAAGCTCTAGAATGAGGATGTCCTAATCTAGCATGCCACAATACATCTTTAGGGAAATCAGAGACAGTATTAAAAGCATGGGATAAATCAGCAGCAGGCTTAGTGTCTTCAAGCAAGTACAAGTCTCCCTTGGTGACACCTTTGCCAAGCAACTTACTAGTTTCAATATCCTGAAAGTAGACATCATTAGGAGTGAAAATAACACTGCAATTCAAGTCATTAGTAGCTCTTTTTTACTGATAACAGGTTTGAGGTGAAACTAGGCACATAAAAAGCTTTAGATTCTTTGTTAAACAGCCTAAGATCACCTACTCCTTTAATTGGTACTCTTTCACCATTAGCTATTGTAACATTTCCTAGGGTAGGAACAATGTTTTTAATCAATTTTAAATCACTTATCATGTGGTGACTAGCTCCTGAATCAATAACTAAAGGTTTTACCAAATTAAAATTAGTTATAGCATTCAAGGAAGTACCACTAGCCATAGCATGTAAAGAAGTACCAAATGAGTTACTAGAGTTATCTTTAAGGAGTTTGATGAGAACCTCAATGTCAGATCTCCTGATGGTTGTTGATCTGAGTAAATAAAGAAGAGGATGAGAGCACTTAGTCTAAGGAATGAGATCAAGGAGGAGTTGGTGCAAAGTTGGGGCAAGTGTACGGACAGTACGGACTGTACGGCCGACTGTACGGATGACTTGACCCAAACCCACTTTTGCTCAACCAAGAAGACATTTTGGTAATGTGCAAAACTAGGGCAAGTTGTACGGATGGTCTCTGGCCGTACAACTCTCTATCCGTACAAGGCAAAGGAGGAAACGTGCATGGCAAGGAGAAAGGAAGCCAAGGTAAAAGAGTGCAAAGGTAAAAGAGAGGTTAACTTGATGGTCACCCGGTAAAAGAAGAAAGGAGACTCGACGGATAAGGTTGGAGCAAGACAGGCTGGCTCATGCTGGAAAGGAGAAGGCATCTAGTCAAGATGCCAAAGGCATCAAGCCCTCTCAGCCAAGCATTCAAACTAGGCGCGCCATTCTCCTTAGAGTGTCCACGTTAACCTATTGTTTACCATACTCCCTTATGACCGTTTGTGGATTAGATTAAGGCCACTCCTCTATATATTGTAACTTATGCTTAGAGTAATAATATCAAGCAAACATTTTCGTGATACTCTCTCTCTCTCTCTCTCTCTCTCTCTCTCTCTCTCTCTTTCTCTCTCTCTCTTGTTCATCATGAACACTACTCTCTAAATCTCGGATACACTTCATTCTTCTCTTAGATTCTCTATACTTATCTCTTTTACTCTAAAAATCTCATGGTATCAGAGCCACGTTCCTCATATCCTGGTGTTTGAATCCTCTTTCTTTCATCTTCATTTCGTGTTCAAGCTGTTCCTGAGAGATGGAAGGAAGCAAGATAGTGGTGACGGTTCCGGTTACACTTAAAGGTGGTGGAAACTACCTGTTGTGGTCTCGCCTGGTGAAGACTGCGGTTGGGAGCAAGGGTTTGTGGAGTCATGTTTCTGATGGAGCTCCAAAACCAGTTGCTGACAAAGATAAAGGCACAGAAGAATCTGCTCTTGATGATCAACAGAAGTGGATTCAAGATGACATGATGGTTCTAACCATGATTCAAGGGTCTCTAGATGCATCTATCCTTGAAGCATACAGCTACTGTGAGACGCCAAAGGATCTATGGGAGACACTCCAGAAGATATATGGAAACACATCCAATCTGAGCCGGGTGTTTGAGCTAAAGAGGGCTATCAACACTCTTGTGCAAGAAGAGGTGGAGTTTACTAAACACTTGGGAAAGTTCAGGGCCTTATGGTCTGAACTAGAGATGCTCAGACCAAACACAACTGATCAAGATATCCTCATGGAGAGGCGTGAGCAAGATCAGGTGTTTGGATTACTTCTGACTCTGAATCCAGCCTTCAATGATTTGATTAAACACATACTGAGATCCTCAAAGCTTCCAACCTTAGAGGAAGTATGTGCTCAAATCCAGAAGGAGGAAGGGTCTTTGGGATTGTTTGGTGGTAAGGGGGAACTCTCTCTTGCTAACAAGGCTGAGGCTGTTCAAGCTAAAAAAGCTATGTACAGACCAGATGAAAGGAGAAGTGGTGAGGATAGAAGGTTTGGAGGTAACTGTGATCATTGCAAGAAGTCGGGTCACAAGAGCCAATCCTGGAAACTCCATCCCCACCTCAAGCCTGTGAAGTTCATGAAGGATGGAGATGCAAGAGCCCACCTCTCAGCAGAAACAAGTGAAGCTGGTCCATCTGGAGCCAGTTCAACAATGCGTGAAGGTGAAGGAAAGGCCTTAGCTTCTCAACACACGCCCTTGAAGAGCATGGAGCATGAACTGGTCAGGAGATCAGACATTGATGCTCTAATCAAGGCCCTCAAAGAGAATGGTAATGTATCTGGTAACCCCTTAGGATACTCCTATGCTGCATATAACCTAATGAATACCCCTGATAAATCATATGTTGCATCTCAATGGCTTAAGAACCTTAGTCATTTAGAACATAAACTTGAAATGCCTAGTTATCACACTGCTCATAGCACATGTAAACCTCTAATAGTTGATTCAGGAGCATCTCATCATATGATCAATGACAACAGTCTGATAAAAAATATAGAACCTGCTCATGGTCATGTAATGAATGCAAATGGAGATAGAGTAGCAATAAAAGGGATAGGCACATTAAAACTGTTTGACAAGGATTCTAAAGCTTTCTATATGCCTGAATTCACATCTAATCTTCTATCTGTTAAGAAATGCACAACTGATTTACATTGCAATGTTATATTCAGTCCTAATGATGTGAAGTTTCAGGATATTGAGAGCCATAAGTTGATTGGAAAGGGAGTTGCAAGAGGAGACCTATTTATGTTGGAAGACACAGATCCCATTTCTAGTTTTTGTTACTCGTTTAGTTCTACTTCTGTCTTGAATAACAATGCATTATGGCATGCTAGATTAGGACATCCACATGTTAGAGCTCTAAGTTTAATGTTACCAGGTGTCATATATAAAAATAATGAATGTGAAGCATGTATCTTGGGTAAGCATTGTAAAACTGTCTTCCATAAATCCACTACTTTATATGAGAAGTGTTTTGATCTTGTGCATTCTGATGTATGGACTGCCCCTTGTTTATCTAGAGAAAATTACAAGTACTTTGTAACATTCATTGATGAAAAATCGAAATACACCTGGATAACACTCATTCAAACTAAAGATAGAGTGCTTGATGCATTTAGAAATTTCCAGACTTATGTCACTAACCACTATAATGCCAAGATAAAGATTTTCAGGTCTGACAATGGTGGTGAGTACACAAGCCTGGCCTTCAAGCAACACTTATCTCAACATGGGATTCTCCATCAGACAAGCTGCCCTTATACACCCCAACAAAATGGAGTTGCTGAAAGGAAGAATAGACATCTTATGGAAGTTGCTAGATCCATCATGTTTCAGTCAAATGTTCCAAAGAGGTTTTGGAGTGATGCTGTGATGACTGCGTGCTACCTGATCAATAGGATACCAACCAGGGTATTGGATGACAAGGCTCCATTTGAGGTGTTAAACAAGGAGAAGCCAGTATTATTATAAATGTGATAATAGGAGGAGAATAGAAGAGAATGATTGAGTTTAGTGAAATTTGTGTTTAAGAACAATGAAGAATAGAGTAAGAACAAGAGAGCTTGATTCTGGACAGAATAGAGAGAGAGAGGAGAGAGAGTGACGAAAATGAGAGATTAGAGAGAGAAGGGAGATTATTCTCCTTGCTTGCATTCATTCTGAGATGTTACATTATATAGACATACAAGAAACAAAAGGAAACAATAAAATAAGGACTGGACCACATGGATAGTGACAGGTCATGAACAGCTCTATTCCTTAAGACAGACATGTGACTCTCTCTATTTGAATTCAAACTGATCAAACAAAGCTCCAAAAGTCTCCTTGCCCTCTTTTGGTCAGTCTACACGAAATATCTCCTTACCTTTCCTCCCAAGGCATGTTAGGTCAAGGTAGATAGCTTGTAGAGCAAGACTGTGCAAACTAACTTCCACCTCAAGTATCCAGAGAACTTCTTCTTATTTTCTCTTTTATTTCTATTTGGTTCTTCATCTCAATACACCCCCTCAAGCTTGAACATAGAGTCTGGTCAAGCTTGGAAACATGAAGAACTTCCCTCATTAAAACCTTAGTGTGTAAAACCCAGTGCGACAAAAACACACTAAGGAAAAAGAGTAGAAGCTTTCATGTTAGGAGAGTCAGTGAGAAGTGAGGTCTATGAGTCCCAACTTAGAGTGGATGAACTCACAGACTTTTGTGCTTGCTGCCTTTGTGAAGATGTCAGCTAGCTGGTCTTCACTTCTTGTGTAACAAGGTAAGATGATTTGCTTCTCCACAGCTTGTCTAACCTTGTGGCAGTCTACTTCAATGTGTTTGGTCCTTTCATGGGAGACTGAGTTGCTGGCAATGTGAATAGCAGCTTGATTGTCACAATGCATTGTGATTGGTGATTTAGTCTCAATCCCCAAGTCCCCAAGCAATCCCTTGATCCATGTAAACTCATTGGTGAGCTTTCTCATAGCCCTATACTCTGCTTCAGCACTTGAACATGACACAACCTTCTGCTTCTTGCTCTTCCAAGTCACCAAGTTTCCTCCAATGAATGTGCAATAACCAGTAGTTGATCTCCTATCAACCCTATCTCTTGCCCAATCAGCATCACAGTATCCCACAATTTATGTACTTCCATTACACCCCATCCATACACCTTGACCAGGAGCCTTCCTTAAGTACCTCATGATCCTCTCAACCATGTTCCAGTGGTGAACATTAGGCGTTTGCATGTGTTGACTGACTTGGTTCACTGCAAAGCAAATGTCTGGCCTTGTAATGGTTAGATAAATGAGCTTCCCAACCATTCTCATATACTTCTTCACATCCTCATATGGTTTGTCCTCAAACTCCCCCTCTCTAAGTACTTTGTAGCCTTCTTCCAGAGGTGTTTTGGCTGGTCTTCCTCCAAGGTTTCCTGCCTCAGTTAAAAGATCAAGTGTGTAATTCCTTTGGGACAAGAAGAGCCCCTCTTTAGAGCGACATACTTCAATCCCAAGGAAGTACTTGAGTTCACCTAAATCTTTAATATCAAAAACAGACTTTAGGAATACCTTGGTTTCTTTGATGCCTTCTTTGTCACTGCCTGTGATGATTATATCATCTACATAGATCAAGATGACTACAATCCCTCTTGGACCAGGGAGAGTAAACAAGGTATGATCAGCTTCTGATTTCTTGAAGCCTCTTCCATTCAGTGTAATACTCAGTTTGTGGTACCATGCTCTTGGAGATTGCTTCAGTGCATAGATTGCTTTCTTGAGTCTTAGAACATTTCCGGGTTTGACAAGATTCTCTAAACCAGGAGGTGGGTGCATATAGACTTCATCTTCTAGCTCTCCTTGAAGGAAAGCATTCTTGACATCCATTTGCCACAATTCCCATTCCAAATTTGTTGCAAGTGATAGAATGATCCGGATTGTATGCAGCTTGGCTACTGGTGCAAATGTATCAATATAATCCTCTCCATATGTCTGAGTGAAACCTCTTGCAACCAGTCTTGTTTTGCACCTCTCCACCTTGCCATTTGGTAGAAACTTTATAGTGAACACCCACTTGCTTGACACAGATTTCTTGCCCTTTGGGAGTTCACTTTCATACCAAGTATCATTGATAATCATGGCATTGATCTCATCTCCAACTGATTTTCTCCACTGTTCAAGCTCCATTGCTTATGCATATGATCTTGGTACATATGCTTCATCTAAGCCAACAATGAAGGCTTGATGCTCACGTGGGACTTGTGCAAAAGAGCATAATGCACTTATCGGATGAGCCACTGCTTCAGCATTGAAGTAAACTCTTGTGTTGATCCAGTTTGATGCAGGTTTCTTTATCCTAGTACTCCTTCTTAGAGGCTGAACCTGGTCTTCCTCTTCCACTTCCTGCTCTCCCTCATGAACCTGAGCAGTTTCAATTTCTTGTTCTTCAACACCATCCTGATCATGAACTTCTGGTTCTTGTTCATTGCCCCCTTCAGGATCAGGATGAGTGACTTCTTCAGCTTCTTGTTCAGTTTCTTGAGAAGGTGTAGCTTCTCTGGTGGCCTCCTTTTCCTTTGATAAACTGATTCCCAGACTCTCCATGATTATCCTAAGGTTATTAGCCTTATCAGATGCCTGAGATGAAATCTTGAGAGAAACTTGAGTATAAACAGAAGAAAGAGTGAAGGATCGAGAGAATAGAGAGACTTAGACAAGAAAATGAAGAGAGACCCGGGTAGACTTAAGAGAAACCATGAGAGAGTGTAGAGAGATAAACAAGAGAGAGAGACTGAAAATACTCGTTATGATTAATGATAAGCAAGCTTTACAATATATAGAGGAGATTAGGATAAGGTTTCAACGTTAACAAAGACCAAAAGCATGTGTGGTCAAGCCGGGGAGGAGCGTCTATTTGAAATGCTTGGACCAGAAGCTCCACACGTTTGATGCCAAAGGGATTTTGACCAGATGCTCTTCCAGCCATGAGCCAGCCTGTCAGAGACGCGCCTTTCTTATCCTTTTGGTCAAGCTTCCCGCGTGGTAAGTGATTGATGCGTCCCTAGGATGCTCTTTGGTTGATGGGAATGGATAATCCTTGCAAGAACGAATCAAAAGACTCAAGTCCTTCAAGGCGTGTGGATTGGATGGTGACACAAGAGGGATGGATGATCTCTTGATACTCCTAGATGAATGGTTTGGATATTACACACCAAACTAGACACCCTTAGGCTCTGGATATGACACACCAGACTCGGCACACTTCTTTTAGAGAGAGAGAGAGCCGCAAAGATGAATAAACTTGTATAGAAAAGATTGGATGATTACATAAGGGTGTAGAGAACCCTTTAAATAAGAAACCAGAGACAAATCCTCTAGGGTTTCGACAATGAACCAAAAAAGGAAAGAAATAAAACTATAGTCTAAGTTTAACATAAGTTTAGAATGAAATAAAAATGGAACTTCATGTAGTCTTGGACCGAGAATAGCACTTAGGTGATGTGTAGACAAGTTGTGGCCTCGTTAAAAACCTCCCTCCTGGAAAACCTCGTGGGACAAAACCAAAAGCAAGGAAAAGAGCACACACCCCATGTCTTGCCTAGACACTAACTCAGCTTGATGTAGAGATGGCTTGAATGGTGATCAAGACATCTCGGATCAGACCTTGTCCAAGACTTTGTTGTTGTGGATGTGAAGTGAGTAATCCAACAACATTCTCCTTAAGCTTTTTGACTCTGGAACGAGTCATGGGACCTTCAGGAATGGCTAGAGCATCCTCACCAAGTGGTTGATGCATTGTGGCTTCATGTGGCTCATCTAGACCCTCCTTGTCCTCCTTAGTGATCCGGTCCATGATCACTTCATATGCACTCTTAAAGGTTGCATGCTTGGTGCTTTCCATGATCACATCATCCCCTCCCTCTTCAAACAGATTTGTCCTCAAATCTGTTTTACCTACAATAGAGGGGACCAAGTCAGTAACATTGAAGTTTAAAATCAGATTACACTTACCTTGCAAGCCTCTTTGATAGGCATTGTTGCTGACTGGTTTGGATATTTAGAAGGTACTAATCCATTTAGTTCCTGATTCATTACTTAAACCTGACATGTTGAAACAAAGCAAGTTAGCACATGAAAGTTTATCAAAGAGTAATAATCTTATCCCAAATTGGTTTTTGCTCGGTTTTGGCTTGTGTGCTGCTTCTGGTGGTGCTTCTTTGATGAGGATGAAGCTAGTGACGTCCTGGTGCTTATCATGATCCAAATCAGGTGGCTTGAACCGCTTGTCTTCCACATGCTTGTTCTTTCTTCTTGTATGCTTCCAAGCTTCATCATAATCTGCACATGGCTCTTTTGACAAAAACAAGTGCATCATATCTGTGTAAGAACTCTTGAAAACATGATCACTTACCTTAGCATGCTCACCTGGTCGCCATATATAGGATTGAGATGTTTTAAACTCAGAAAAGTTCAAAGATAGCCAATACAGGATCACCCGATTTGTAGAACCCATAACTCTTTCATATGAGAAGGTTTTGACTTGATTCCAATTCGACGTGAGCCCCTGATGAGTTAAGTTTCCATGGCAGTCGAGTTTGATGGTTAACTCCTTGTGGTTGTTGAGATATGATCCTCGGACTGTCCCTATGTCAAGGCTGGCGGCTAGACAGTTTCCAAGGTTTGATGGTTGCATCTTCAACTTAGCCAACAACCCATTCTTGATACTCTGATCATTATCATAGCTTCTCTTTTCCAAATTGGTAGATCTCAAAACAGTTTGACCTGTACTCACAGCAAGCAAATCAGGTTTCATGTTTTTCTTTGAGTTTAGATAGTTACCCCGGGTTGGTTTCTTTGGAGATTGTTGTAGACTAAGTTCCTCTGGTGGTTTCTCTTTGATTTGAGAAGAAAACATGAGTTCTTCTCCTGCTCCAGTAATCACTTCACCATTGACTCTAGTGACTCCTTCATCTCCAATTACATTTTGATAATCTTTGCATTGGTACTGAAGTTGATGCATATCTGGTGGCTTCCATATCTTGATATGGTCAAGATGCAAGTCCTTTTGATCAACTTCAAACTCCTTATGACCCCAACTTGTTCTAGCACGAACAGAGCACTCTCCAAGGGTGATAATCTTGTGGAAATATCCTCCAGGTCTCCACGAGTAGGTCTGTAACCTTCCAGCACAATCAGACATAAGTTCCTCTTGGGAAAGATCCAAACCGGCATGTTTTGCAAAACTAGCAATATCTTGATGATCAGAAGGCCATTTTCTGTGTTGTCTGGTTTGTTGGATCCGTGACTGATTTGGCTTCATTCTCCAGTTGGTTTCATAGTGAAACTCTTGCTGAGCTGAGACGTGCAACCCCTTATCTTCAAAGGATGAGAAATCTACAAAATCCAATGTTGGTGCAGCTGAACTCTTCTTAACCTGTTTGATCTTGTTCTTCTGATTCAAGACCTCTCCTCCAGGCTCAAATACAACATGTCTCATGTCCAAGTCGTGTCTTGATAGTTCCACTTCTCCTTTCTTGTACCAATCAAAAGGAGTGAACAGAAAAGTACCTAAGAAGGCCCTTTGGAAATCACATGGATCAAAGACAATTAGTTGATTCATTCTATGAGCTCTCTGAGGTTCCTTGGGGGTCTTCTCTGCTACCATGTGTTGTGTTAAAGGGACCATGACGTTCTGAACAGGTTTCTCTTCTTTATGAAAGATATGGGAGGTCACCTTGTCTTGATCTTCTTGTATAGGCGCAATTGGTGCTGGTTCTTGATGTTGTGTTTCAATGGATGGACGTGTTGTGTTGGTCCGTTTGATTTGCTTCTCCACACCCATCATTACTTGTAACAATGCCTCCTTAACCTCTTCACTGAATAAACAGAATTGTTTATCTTCTTTAGATGGCTTAGAGACTGGTTCCTTTCCATCAAGGCTTTCAATCTTCTTCTCCCACTCAGCTTTGCCATGGAATGGGGGTATCTTGATCTTCAAACCAGCAAGCTCATCTCCCTGGTTCATCCTTCTCTGTTGGACACGCCTATGTCTTCTTGAGGATGCACTGAGGTTCTCATACTCATTGTCAGTCTCCTTATAACCATAATGTTCTTGGCGAGTTGCATGAGGTCTCTCCTCTCTCCTCTCTCTTTCTCTCCTAGTCTCTCTGTTTGGTGCTTGACTAGTAGCTCGCCTGATGTCTTCTCTAAGCTCTCTCCTGATGTCATTGAGGTTGGTCCTCATCATCTCGGTCATGGTTGCTACCATGTTTTGGTTAAGTTGAGCCGACATAGCCTCCATGAGAAGCTGACGAGTTAAGCTTCTTCTTCAGACTTGGAGACCATGGTTCCTGCTCAAAGACAAACACGACAACCAGTAAAAGGGTTCTAGGGAAGAAGACAAGCAAAAAGGAAAAAGAAAACAAGCAAAAAGGAAAAGAAAACAAGCTTACAATGCAAGACAAAAGTGAAAAGGAAATCGGCTAGAAAAGGAAATCGATTCAAGTAAAAAGGAAAAAAGATTCAAGCAAAAAGGAAACACTTCTAAGCTTTTTCCTAATCACTCCTAAGGTTTTCTAGCACCCTAATAGCCTCAATATGCTCGTGTTCAAGGTGATAGACAAGCTAAACTAATGCACAAAGTGATCGACAACAAGGTACATGCGGCTAGGGTTTTTATCTCTCTAGGGTTTTTGCATGAAACCAAAAAAGGAAAGTCTAAAATTTCTTGTCTAATCTCTTATGCACACGAGCAGCCCTAAACAAATCAGTTCTACTGCTTATTCAAGGTGATAGAGATGAAACATGAATGAAACAATCAAAAGAAACAAGAAACAAAGAAGAAACAAAAGTAAAGAGAGAAAGCGAGTACTTCCCAACCAAAGTTGCTCTGATACCACCTGATGCGTCCCTAGGATGCTCTTTGGTTGATGGGAATGGATAATCCTTGCAAGAACGAATCAAAAGACTCAAGTCCTTCAAGGCGTGTGGATTGGATGGTGACACAAGAGGGATGGATGATCTCTTGATACTCCTAGATGAATGGTTTGGATATTACACACCAAACTAGACACCCTTAGGCTCTGGATATGACACACCAGACTCGGCACACTTCTTTTAGAGAGAGAGAGAGCCGCAAAGATGAATAAACTTGTATAGAAAAGATTGGATGATTACATAAGGGTGTAGAGAACCCTTTAAATAAGAAACCAGAGACAAATCCTCTAGGGTTTCGACAATGAACCAAAAAAGGAAAGAAATAAAACTATAGTCTAAGTTTAACATAAGTTTAGAATGAAATAAAAATGGAACTTCATGTAGTCTTGGACCGAGAATAGCACTTAGGTGATTTGTAGACAAGTTGTGGCCTCGTTAAAAACCTTCCTCCTGGAAAACCTCGTGGGACAAAACCAAAAGCAAGGAAAAGAGCACGCACTCCATGTCTGCCTAGACACTACCTCAGTTTGGTGTAGAGATGGCTTGAATGGTGATCAAGACATCTCGGATCAAACCTTGTCCAAGACCTTCTTGTTGTGGATGTGAAGTGAGTAATCCAACAACATTCTCCTTTAGCTTCTTGACTCTGGAACGAGTCATGGGACCTTCAGGAATGGCTAGAGCATCCTCACCGAGTGGTTGATGCATTGTGGCTTCATGTGGCTCATCTAGACCCTCCTTGTCCTCCTTAGTGATCCGGTCCATGATCACCTCATATGCACTCTTAAAGGTTGCATGCTTGGTGCTTTCCAGGATCACATCACTTGTACTTACTTGAGAACACAATGCTAGCTTCTGATTTATCTTGTGCTTTAAATTCTGTTTCTGAATTCCCTAAAGATGTAATATGGCATGCTAGACTAGGACATCCTCATTCTCGTGCCTTGAACATCATGTTGCCTAGTATTTATTTTAAAAGTGATTGTGAGGCTTGTATCTTAGGAAAACATTGCAAATCTGTGTTTCCTAAATCCATGACCATCTATGATAATTGCTTTGATCTAGTTCATTCTGATGTGTGGACAGCACCCTGTGAATCTAGAGAACAACATAAATACTTTGTGACATTTATAGATGAAAAATCTAAGTACACTTGGTTAACACTGTTAAAATCAAAGGACAGGGTACTAGAAGCTTTTAAGAACTTTCAAAGTTATGTTGCTAATCACTTTCATGCCAAGATTAAGATCTTTAGGTCAGACAATGGAGGAGAATATACCAGCACAGCCTTCACACAACACCTTGCAACACAAGGCATCATCCATCAGACTAGCTGCCCCTACACGCCTCAACAAAATGGTGTGGCAGAGAGGAAAAATCGACATCTAATGGAGGTGGCCAGGAGCATGATGTTCCACATGAATGTGCCTAAAAGGCTATGGGGAGATGCAGTTGTCACGGCTTCTTACTTGATCAACAGAATCCCCACAAAAGTCCTCAATGATAAATCACCTTATGAGGTACTCAACAACACTAGACCCTCTATAGATCACTTGCGTGTGTTTGGGTGTATGTGTTTTGTTTTGATCCCAGGTGAACTAAGAAACAAACTGGAGGCTAAGAGCACCAAAGCTATGTTCATTGGCTACTCACCAACTCAGAAGGGATACAAGTGCTATGTCCCAGCCACTAGGAAAGTTCTAATCTCCAGG
>CAJHQQ010005197.1:0-19318 GCA_905132885.1 Moricandia moricandioides
TCACCAGGGGTTCATCAACACGCCTTGAAGAACTTGAGTCTTTGATTCGTTCTTGCAAGGATCTATCCATTCCCATCAACCAAAGAGCATCCTAGGGACGCATCACCTGGTTCATCCTTCTCTTTTGGACACCCCTATGTCTTCTTGAGGATGAACTGAGGTGCTCATACTCATTGTCAGTCTCCTCATAACCATCATGCTCTTGGCGAGTTGCATGAGGTCTCTCCTCTCTCCTCTCTCTTTCTCTCCTAGTCTCTCGGTTTGGTGCTTGACTAGTAGCTCTCCTGATGTCTTCTCTAAGCTCTCTCCTGAGGTCATTGAGGTTGGTCCTCATCATCTCGGTCATGGTTGCCACCATGTTTTGGTTGAGTTGAGCCGACATAGCCTCCATGAGAAGCTGACGAGTTAAGCTTCTTCTTCAGACTTGGCTTCCATGCTTCCTGCACGCCAAGGTAACCAAAATAACCAGTAAAAGGTTTCTAGGGAACAAGACAAGCAAAAAGGAAAAAACAAGCAAAAAGGAAAAGCAAACAAGCTTACAATGCAAGACAAAACAAAAAGGAAATCGGCTAGAAAAGGAAATCGATTCAAGCAAAAAGGAAAAAGATTCAAGCAAAAAAGGAAACACTTCAAAGCTTTTTCCTAATCACTCCTAAGGGTTTCTAGCAACCTAACAATCCTAGTATGCTCGTGTTCAAGGTGTTGAACAACTTAAAGCAATGCACAAAGTGATCGACTAAGATGAACATGCGGCTAGGGTTCTTCTCACTCTAGGGTTTTCGCATGAAACCAAAAAAGGAAAGTCTTAAAATTCCTTGTCTAATCTCTTATGCACACGAGCAGCCCTAAACAAATCAGTTCTACTGCTTATTCAAGGTGATAGAGATGAAACATGAATGAAACAATCAAAAGAAACAAGAAACAAAAGAGGATAGCGAGTACTTCCCAACCAAAGTTGCTCTGATACCACTTGATGCGTCCCTAGGATGCTCTTTGGTTGATGGGAATGGATAGACCCTTGCAAGAACGAATCAGAGACTCAAGTTCTTCAAGGCGTGTGGATTGAATGGTGACACAAGAGGGATGAATGATCTCTTGATACTCCTAGATGAATGATTTGGATATGACACACCAAACTAAACACCCTTAGACTCTGGATATGACACACCAGAACTCGGCACACTTCTTTTAGAGAGAGAGAGAGCCGTATAAGATGAATGTAACTTGTTTAATAAAAGACTGGATGATTACAAGAGGGTGTTGAGACCTCTTTAAATAAGAAACCAGAGACATGCCTCTAGGGTTTCGACAATGAACCAAAAAAGGAAAGAAATAAAACTATAGTCTAAGTTTAACATAAGTTTAGAATGAAATAAAAATGGAACTTCATGTAGTCTTGGACCGAGAATAGGACTTAGGTGATGTGTAGACAAGTTGTGGCCTCGTTAAAAACCTCCCTCCTGGAAAACCTCGTGGGACAAAACCAAAAGCAAGAAAAAGAGCACACACCCCATGTCTTGCCTAGACACTAACTCAGCTTGATGTAGAGATGGCTTGAATGGTGATCAAGACATCTCGGATCAGACCTTGTTCAAGACTTTGTTGTTGTGGATGTGAAGTGAGTAATCCAACAACATTCTCCTTAAGCTTCTTGACTCTGGAACGAGTCATGGGACCTTTAGGAATGGCTAGAGCATCATCACCAAGTTGTTGATGCAATGTGGCTTCATGTGGCTCATCTAGACTCTCCTTGTTCTCCTTAGTGATCCGGTCCATGATCACCTCAAATGCACTCTTAAATGTTGCCTCCTCAAGCTCCTCAGGTTCAGGTTCATGCTTCCATTCTTTGGTGCTTTCCATGATCACATCAGAATAGGTGTTTAGGAGCTTACAAGCTCTGATACCATGTAAGTTTTGTGAAGAATAAGTGAGAAACCAGAGAAGAACAAGAGAGAGAGAAGAGAGAATCGTAAGAGAGAGAGAGAGAGAAGGAAGATTTTATTTCCTTGCTTAATTTAGGAACCATACAACATTGTTTTATAGACAAAAGGAGACAAGAAGAATAGGATTAATCTATTCTGGTCTGAACCAGAGAAAGGGACAGCTCCTGAACGGTCTGATCTCTATTTTAAATTTCAAATCTGCCTCAGAAGACTCAGCTGGACGAGTTCCCACTTGCCTATGTAGTTGATGCATGTAATCGACTATATCAGCTCACATGTAGTTGAGGCATGTAGTCAACTATGTCACTTGCCTATGTACACAGATGTTCTTCTCTTTATCTTCTTTATTTCTTCAGGGCAATCAGATAGACGTGTGATCCATGATGGCTTCACCAACAAGCATTCCTTTCTGTTCAAGGGCAAGAAGACTACTCTGGTTCCCTTGACACCTAAAGAAGTGCAACAAGATCAGGTTCAACTCCAAAAGAAGAAGGAGATTGATCTAAAACCGGCTGGAACTAAGCAGCCAAACTTCTATGCCAACATGGGTGATGATGCGTCCCTAGGATGCTCTTTGGTTGATGGGAATGGATAGATCCTTGCAAGAACGAATCAGAGACTCAAGTTCTTCAAGGCGTGTGGATTGAATGGTGACACAAGAGGGATGAATGATCTCTTGATACTCCTAGATGAATGGTTTGGATATGACACACCAAACTAAACACCCTTAGACTCTGGATATGACACACCAGAACTCGGCACACTTCTTTTAGAGAGAGAGAGCCGTCAAAGATGAATAATACTTGTATTGAAAATGTTGGATGATGACAATAGGGTGTAGAGAACCCTTTAAATAGGAAACCAGAGACATGCCTCTAGGGTTTCGACAATGAATCCAAAAAAGGAAAGAACTAAAACTATAGTTTATAAGTTTAAATGAAATAAAAATGCAACTTCTATTAGTCTTGGACCGAGTATAGCACTTAGGTGATTTGTAGACAAGTTGTGGCCTCGTTAAAAACCTTCCTCCTGGAAAACCTCGTGGGACAAAACCAAAAGCAAGGAAAAGAGCACGCACCCCATGTCTGCCTAGACACTAACTCAGTTTGGTGTAGAGATGGCTTGAATGGTGATCAAGACATCTCGGATCAAACCTTGTCCAAGACCTTCTTGTTGTGGATGTGAAGTGAGTAATCCAACAACATTCTCCTTAAGCTTCTTGACTCTGGAACGAGTCATGGGACCTTCAGGAATGGTTAGAGCATCCTCATCAAATGGTTGATGCATTGTGCCTTCATGTTGCTCATCTAAACTCTCCTCATTGTCCTCCTTAGTGATCCGGTCCATGATCACATCATCCCCTCCCTCTTGAAAAGGATTTGTCCTCAAATCAGGTCCATCTACAACAAAAGGAGCCAAGTCAGTGACATTGAAGCTATTTGATACATCATACTTACCTTGGAGATCAAGCTTGTAGGCATTGTCATTGATCTTGTGGATGATCTCAAAGGGTCCATCGACCCTTGGCATCAGTTTGGACTTCCTCTCGTTGGGGAACCTATCCTTCCTTAGGTGCAACCAAACTTGGTCACCAACTTCAAAGGTCCTCACACGTCTCCCCTTGTTTGCTTGCTTCTCATAAAGCTTGGTCTTCTGCTCAATGTTTTGTCTAGCCTTCTCATGAATCTGTTGAACCAACTCGGCTTTCTTCTTGCCATCTAGACTTGTCCTTTCACACTCAGGTAAAGGCATTAGATCCAAAGGAGAGGTGGGATTGAACCCATAAACAATTTCAAATGGTGAATACTTAGAAGCAGAATGCATAGCATGATTGTATGCAAATTCACAATGTGGCAAGTATTCTTCCCATGTTCTTAAGTTCTTTCTAATGAATGCACGCAGGAGTGTTCCTAATGTCCTATTAACTACCTCAGTTTGCCCATCAGTTTGTGGATGACATGTAGTAGAGAACAATAGCTTAGTGCCTAACTTAGACCAAAGTGTCTTCCAAAAGTAGCTAAGAAACTTAGTGTCCCTATCAGAAACTATGGTTCTAGGCATGCCATGCAAACGTACAACCTCCTTAAAGAACAAGTTAGCTACATGTAATGCATCATCAGTCTTATGACATGCTATGAAATGTGCCATCTTAGAGAACCTATCAACAACAACAAAGATAGAATCCTTTCCAGTCCTAGTTCTAGGCAAACCAACAATAAAATCCATAGAGATGTCATTCCAGGGATGGTGTGGAATGGGTAAAGGAGTATACAAACCCTGGTTTTGAACTTGGGACTTGGCATGCTTGCAAGTAGCACACCTTCCACATATCCTCTCCACATCTCTCTTCATGTGCGGCCAATAGAAGTGATCCTGTAAAACTTTTAAGGTCTTGGCAATCCCAAAGTGTCCCATTAGACTGCCCCCATGGGATTCCCTGACAAAAAGTTCTCTCAAAGAGCAATTAGGCACACACAACCTATTGTCATAGAACAAGTAATCATCCTTTCTAAAGTAATGCCCCGAGGCAAACTTAGCACATGAAGCATAAGCTTCCTTGAAGTCATGATCAGTATCATACATATCTTTTATCTGCTCAAACCCAAGTAACTTAGCATCTAGAGTGGTCAAGAGAACATACCTCCGAGATAGTGCATCAGCAACTACATTCTCCTTACCTTGTTTATACTTGATCACGTATGGGAAGGTCTCAATGAATTCAACCCACCTTGCGTGTCTTTTGCTAAGCTTACTCTGCCCTTTTAGATACTTGAGGGACTCATGATCAGTGTGAATGACAAACTCCTTGGGCCACAAGTAGTGTTGCCACGTTTGTAATGCCCTCACCAAGGCATAGAGCTCTTTGTCATAGGTTGCATAGTTGAGAGTGGCTCCTCCAAGCTTCTCACTGAAGTAGGCAATGGGTTTCCTATCCTGCATCAACACGGCACCAATACCAATTCCTGATGCATCACATTCTATTTCAAAAGTTTTAGCAAAGTCAGGAAGCATAAGAAGAGGTGATTGAGTGAGCTTCTCTTTTAGGCTCTGGAACGCCTTCTCTTGTGCTTCTCCCCACTTGAACCCAACATCCTTCTTTATAACTTCAGTTAAGGGAGCTGCAATGGTGCTAAAGTCCTTCACAAATCTCCTATAGAAGCCGGCAAGCCCATGGAAACTCCTCACTTCTCCTACTGAGGTTGGACTCGGCCATTCTTTGATTGCCTTAATCTTCTCTTCATCAACCTTAACTCCATCTGCACTCACAACAAAGCCTAGGAAAACCAAGTTATCCGTGCAAAAGGTGCACTTCTTTAGGTTGGCATAAAGCTTCTCATTTCTTAAAACACTCAAGACAGCCTTAAGATGATCTAAATGCTCTTCTAGGTTCTTGCTATACACTAAGATGTCATCAAAGTATACTACAACCGATATGCCTATGAATGATCTAAGAACATGATTCATTAACCTCATGAATGTGCTAGGTGCATTGGTTAATCCAAATGGCATAACTAACCACTCATACAATCCATGCTTAGTCTTAAAGGCAGTTTTCCATTCATCTCCTTCTTTCATCCTAATCTGATGATAACCACTTTTTAAATCAATCTTAGAAAAGATGCAAGAACCATGCAATTCATCAAGCATATCATCTAGTCTAGGGATAGGGTGGCGATACTTCACCGTGATGTTGTTGATTGATCTACAATCAACACACATGCGCCATGTACCATCCTTCATGGGCACTAGGAGCACTGGCACAGCACATGGGCTCAAACTCTCCCGGATATAGCCCTTCTCCATGAGTTCTTCCACTTGTCTTTGCAACTCCTTGGTCTCAACCGGATTGCTTCTATATGCTGGACGGTTTGGAAGTGTAGATCCTGGCACAAAATCTATCTGGTGCTCAATCCCTCTCAATGGTGGTAAACCAATGGGATTGTCCTCTGGAAACACATCTTGGAACTCCTGCAAAAGAGAAACCATTTCACTCGGATACACCGGTGTAGGATCAGTTAAGTTCAATAGAGTCTCTTTAAACACAAGTAGTATAGCTGATTGTTTAGAGTTGAGAGTTCTTTTGATATCACCCATGTTTGCATAGAAGTTTGGCTGCTTAGTTCCAGCCGGTTTTAGATCAATCTCCTTCTTCTTTTGGAGTTGAACCTGATCTTGTTTCACTTCCTTGGGTGTCAAGGGAACCAGAGTAGTCTTCTTGCCCTTGAACAGAAAGGAATGCTTGTTGGTGAAGCCATCATGGATCACACGTCTATCTGATTGCCATGGTCTTCCAAGAAGTATGTGACCGGCTTGCATAGGCAACACATCACACAATACTTCATCTTCATATCTCCCAATGGCTAAGGGAATGAGAACTTGACTTGAAACCTTCATGGTGCCTTCTTCATTCAGCCATTGCAACTTATAAGGTTTGGGATGCTTTTGATGTGATCATGGAAAGCACCAAAGAATGGAAGCATGAACCTGAACCTGAAGAGCTTGAGGATGCAACATTTAAGAGTGCATTTGATGTGATCAAGGACCAGATCACTAAGGAGAACAAGGAGAGTCTAGATGAACCACAAGAAGCCACATTGCACCAACAACTTGGTGATGATGCTCTAGCCATTCCTGAAGGTCCCATGACTCGTTCCAGAGTCAAGAAGCTTAAAGAGAATGTTGTTGGATTACTCACTCCACATCCACAACAACAAAGTCTTGGACAAGGTCTGATCCGAGATGTCTTGATCACCATTCAAGCCATCTCTACATCAAGCTGAGTTAGTGTCTAGGCAAGACATGGGGTGTGTGCTCTTTTCCTTGCTTTTGGTTTTGTCCCACGAGGTTTTCCAGGAGGAAGGTTTTTAACGAGGCCACCACTTGTCTACACATCACCTAAGTGCTATTCTCGGTCCAAGACTACAGAAGTTTACATTTTATTTCATTCCATTTAAAAGCTTATGTTAAACTCTAGTTTCCTTTTTTGGTCTTTGTCGAAACCCTAGAGGATTTGTCTCTGGTTTCTTATTTAAAGGGTTCTCTACACCCTCTTGTAATCACCCAGCTTTTTAATATCAAGTTATCTTTTCTCCTTGACGGCTCTCTCTCTAGAAAGGTGTCGAGTTCTGGTGTGTAGTATCCATAGTCTAAGGGTATCTAATTTGGTGTGTCATATCCAAGTTATTCATCTAGGAGTATCAAGAGATCTTCCATCCCTCTTGTGTCACCATTCAATCCACACGCCTTGAAGGACTTGAGTCTCTGATTCGTTCTTGCAAGGATCTATCCATTCCCATCAACCAAATAGCATCCTAGGGACGCATCAAGGTGTATGATCATGGAAAGCACCAAAGAATGGAAGCATGAACCTGAACCTGAAGAGCTTGAGGATGCAACATTTAAGAGTGCATTTGATGTGATCAAGGACCGGATCACTAAGGAGAACAAGGAGAGTCTAGATGAACCACAAGAAGCCACATTCCACCAACAACTTGGTGATGATGCTCTAGCCATTCCTGAAGGTCCCATGACTCGTTCCAGAGTCAAGAAGCTTAAAGAGAATGTTGTTGGATTACTCACTCCACATCCACAACAACAAAGTCTTGGACAAGGTCTGATCCGAGATGTCTTGATCACCATTCAAGCCATCTCTACATCAAGCTGAGTTAGTGTCTAGGCAAGACATGGGGTGTGTGCTATTTTCCTTGCTTTTGGTTTTGTCCCACGAGGTTTTCCAGGAGGAAGGTTTTTAACGAGGCCACAACTTGTCTACACATCACCTAAGTGCTATTCTCGGTCCAAGACTATAGAAGTTTACATTTTATTTCATTCCATTTAAAAGCTTATGTTAAACTCTAGTTTCCTTTTTTGGTCTTTGTCGAAACCCTAGAGGATTTGTCTCTGGTTTCTTATTTAAAGGGTTCTCTACACCCTCTTGTAATCACCCAGCTTTTTAATATCAAGTTATCTTTTCTCCTTGACGGCTCTCTCTCTAGAAAGGTGTCGAGTTCTGGTGTGTAGTATCCAGAGTCTAAGGGTGTCTAATTTGGTGTGTCAATCCAAGTTATTCATCTAGGAGTATCAAGAGATCTTCCATCCCTCTTGTGTCACCATTCAATCCACACGCCTTGAAGGACTTGAGTCTCTGATTCGTTCTTGCAAGGATCTATCCATTCCCATCAACCAAAGAGCATCCTAGGGACGCATCAAGTGGTATCAGAGCAACTTTGGTTGGGAAGTACTCGCTATCCTCTTTGCTTTTGTTCTTGTTTGTTTTCTTGTTGTCTTGTTTGATTGTTTCATTCATGTTTCATCTTTATCACCTTGAATAAGCAGTAGAACTGATTTGTTTAGGGCTGCTCGTGTGCATAAGAGATTAGACAAGGAATTTTAAGACTTTCCTTTCTTGGTTTTTTTCGAAAACCCTAGAGAGAGAAGAACCCTAGCCGCATGTATCCCTTCTGTCGATCACTTTGTTCTTGTGTTTAACTTGTTCCTCACCTAGAACACGAGCCTGATAAGCTTGTTAGGTTGCTAGAAAACCTTAGAAAAGATTAGGAAAAAGTTTAGAAGCCTTTTCTTTTTGCTTGAACCTTTTTCCTTTTCTAGCCGATTTCTCCTTTTTTGTTTTGTCTTGCAAGACAAGCTTGTTTGCTTTTCCTTTTTGCTTGTTTTCTTTTTCCTTTTTGCTTGTCTTGTTCCCTAGAAACCTTTTACTGGTTCTTTTGGTTACCTTTGGGTGCAGGAAGCATGGAAGCTGAGTCTGAAGAAGAAGCTTCACTCGCCAGGAAGGACAAGTATCTCATGGAGGCTATGTCGGCTCAACTTAACCAAAACATGGTAGCAACCATGACCAAGATGATGAGGACCAACCTCAATGACATCAGGAGAGAGCTTAGAGAAGACATTAGGAGAGCTACTAGTCAAGCACCAAACCGAGGGACTAGGAGAGAAAGAGAGAGGAGAGAGGAGAGACCTCATGCAACTCGCCAAGAGCATGATGAGGAGACTGACAATGAGTATGAGCACCTCAGTTCATCCTCAAGAGGACATAGGCGTGTCCAAGAGAGAAGGATGAACCAGGGAGATGAGCTTGCTGGTTTGAAGATCAAGATACCCCCATTCCATGGCAAAGCTGAGTGGGAGAAGAAGATTGAAAGTCTTGATGGAAAGGAACCAATCTGTTACAGCAAGGAGAAGACAGTCTCTAAGCCATCTAAAGAAGATAAACAATTCTGTTTATTCAGTGAAGAGGTTAAGGAGGCATTGTTACAAGTAATGATGGGTGTGGAGAAGCAAATCAAACGGACCAACACAACACGTCCATCCATTGAAACACAACATCAAGAACCAGCACCAGTTGCGCCTATCCAAGAAGATCAAGACAAGGTGACCTCCCATATCTTTCATAAAGAAGAACAGCCTGTTCAGAACGTCATGGTCCCTTTAACACAACACATGGTAGCAGAGAAGACACCCAGGGAACCTCAGAGAGCTCGTAGAATGAATCAACTAATTGTCTTTGATCCATATGATTTCCAAAGGACCTTCTTAGTTACTTTTCTGTTCACTCCTTTTATTTGGTACAAGAAAAGAGAAGTGGAACTATCAAGACACGACTTGGATATGAGACATTTTGTATTTGAGCCTGGAGGAGAGGTCTGGAATCAGAAGAACAAGATCAAACAGATTAAGAAGAGTTCAGCTGCACCTACATTTGATTTTGTCGATTTCCCATCCTTTGAAGGTAAGGGGTTGCACGTCTCAGCTCAGCAAGAGTTTCACTATGAAACCAACTGGAGAATGAAGCCAAATCAGTCACGGATCCCACAAACCAGACAACACAGAAAATGGCCTCCTGATCATCAAGATATTGCTAGTTTTGCAAAACATGCCGGTTTGGATCTTTCCCAAGAGGAACTTATGTCTGATTGTGCTGGAAGCTTACATACCTACTCGTGGAGACCTAGAGAATGTTTCCACAAGATTATCACCTTTGGAGAGTGCTCTGTTCGTGCTAGAACAAGTTGGGGTCATAAGGAGTTTGAAGTTGATCAAAAGGACTTGCATCTTGACCATATCAAGATATGGAAGCCACCAGATATGCAGCAACTTCAGTACCAATGCAAAGATTATCAAAATGTAATTGGAGATGAAGAAGTCACTAGAGTCAATGGTGAAGTGATTACTGGAGCAGGAGAAGAACTCATGTTTCCTTCTCAAACCAATGAGAAACCACCAGAGGAACTTAGTCTACAACAATCTCCAAAGAAACCAACCCGGGGTGACTATCTAAACTCAAAGAAAAACATGAAACCTGATTTGCTTGCTGTGAGTACAGGTCAAACTGTTTTGAGATCTACCATTTGGGAAAAGAGAAGCTATGATAATGATCAGAGTATCAAGAATGGGTTGTTGGCTAAGTTGAAGATGCAACCATCAAACCTTGGAAACTGTCTAGCCGCCAGCCTTGACATAGGGACAGTCCGAGGATCATATCTCAACAACCACAAGGAGTTAACCATCAAACTCGACTGCCATGGAAACTTAACTCATCAGGGGCTCACGTCGATTTGGAATCAAGTCAAAACCTTCTCAGATGAAAGAGTTATGGGTTCTACAAATCGGGTGATCCTGTATTGGCTATCTTTGAAGTTTTCTGAGTTTAAAACATCCCAATCCTATGTATGGCGACCAGGTGAGCATGCTAAGGTAAGTGATCATGTTTTCAAGAGTTCTTTTATCAATTACACAGATATGATGCACTTGTTTTTGTCAAAAGAGCCATGTGCAGATTATGATGGAGCTTGGAAGCATACAAGAAGGAAGAACAAGCATGTGGAAGACAAGCGGTTCAAGCCACCTGATTTGGATCAGGATAAGCACCAGGACGTCACTAGCTTCATCCTCATCAAAGAAGCACCACCAGAAGCAGCACACAAGCCAAAACCGAGCAAAAACCAATTTGGGATAAGATTATTACTCTTTGATAAACTTTCATGTGCTAACTTGCTTTGTTTCAACATGTCAGGTTTAAGTAATGAATCAGGAACTAAATGGATTAGTGCCTTCTACATATCCAAACCAGTCAGCAACAATGCCTATCAAAGAGGCTTGCAAGGTAAGTGTAATCTGATTTTAAACTTCAATGTTACTGACTTGGTCCCCTCTATTGTAGGTAAAACAGATTTGAGGACAAATCTTTTTGAAGAGGGAGGGGATGATGTGATCCTGGAAAGCACCAAGCAAGCAACCTTTAAGAGTGCATATGATGTGATCATGGACCGGATCACTAAGGAGGACAAGGAGGGTCTAGATGAGCCACATGAAGCCACAATGCATCAACCACTCGGTGAGGATGCTCTAGCCATTCCTGAAGGTCCCATGACTCGTTCCAGAGTCAAGAAGCTTAAAGAGAATGTTGTTGGATTACTCACTCCACATCCACAACAACAAAGTCTTGGACAAGGTCTGATCCGAGATGTCTTGATCACCATTCAAGCCATCTCTACATCAAGCTGAGTTAGTGTCTAGGCAAGACATGGGGTGTGTGCTCTTTTCCTTGCTTTTGGTTTTGTCCCACGAGGTTTTCCAGGAGGAAGGTTTTTAACGAGGCCACAACTTGTCTACACATCACCTAAGTGCTATTCTCGGTCCAAGACTAAGAGAAGTTGCATTTTATTTCATTTCAAACTTATAGACTATAGTTTTAGTTCTTTCCTTTTTTGGTTCATGTCGAAACCCTAGAGGATTTGTCTCTGGTTTCTTATTTAAAGGGTTCTCTACACCCTTATGTAATCATCCAATCTTTTCTATACAAGTTTATTCATCTTTGCGGCTCTCTCTCTCTCTAAAAGAAGTGTGCCGAGTCTGGTGTGTCATATCCAGAGCCTAAGGGTGTCTAGTTTGGTGTGTAATATCCAAACCATTCATCTAGGAGTATCAAGAGATCATCCATCCCTCTTGTGTCACCATCCAATCCACACGCCTTGAAGGACTTGAGTCTTTTGATTCGTTCTTGCAAGGATTATCCATTCCCATCAACCAAAGAGCATCCTAGGGACGCATCAAGTGGTATCAGAGCTACTTTGGTTGGGAAGTACTCGCTTTCTCTCTTTGCTTTTGTTCTTGTTTGTTTTCTTCTTGTTGTTTTGTTTTCTTGTTTCAATCCGTGAATCATCTTTGTCTTTTGAATAAGCAGTAGAACTCATCTAAACTAGGGCTGCACGAGTTGCATAAGGTTTTTAGACAAGACTTATAGAACTTTCCTTATTTGAAAATTTTCGGAAACCCTAGAGAGATAAAAACCCTAGCCGCATGCATTCTTGTTGTCGATTGCTTTGTGCCTTGCTTTAGCTTGTTTAACATCTTGAACACGAGCATACTAGGATTTTTAAGTTGCTAGAACACCTTAGAAAAGTTTAGAAAAAGGTTTAAGAAGTTTTTCCATTGTGCTTGACCATTTCCTTTTTGCTTGAATCGATTTCCTTTTCTTAGGCGATTTCCTTTTCACTTTTGTCTTGCATTGTAAGCTTGTTTGCTTTTCCTTTTTGCTTGTTTTCTTTTTCCTTTTTGCTTGTCTTGTTCCCTAGAAACCTTTTACTGGTTATTTTGGTTACCTTTGCGTGCAGGAAGCATGGAAACCGAGTCTGAAGAAGAAGCTTCACTCGCCAGGAAGGACAAGAATCTCAAGGAGGCTATGTCGGCTCAACTTAACCAAAACATGGTAGCAACCATGACCGAGATGATGAGGACCAGCCTCAGTGACATCAGAAGGGAGTTGAGAGAAGACATCAGGAGAGCCACTAGTCACTTACCAAACCAAGAGACTAGGAGAGAAGAGAGACCACAAGCCGCACATCAAGCAACTCGCCAAACAACTCGCCAAGAACATGTTGGTTATGAGGAGACTGACAATGAGTATGAGCACCTCAGTTCATCCTCAAGAAGACATAGGCGTGTCCAAAAGAGAAGGATGAACCAGGGAGATGAGCTTGCTGGTTTGAAGATCAAGATACCCCCATTCCATGGCAAAGCTGAGTGGGAGAAGAAGATTGAAAGCCTTGATGGAAGGGAACCAGTCTCTAAGCCATCTAAAGAAGATAAACAATCCTGTTTATTCAGTGAAGAGGTTAAGGAGGCATTGTTACAAGTAATGATGGGTGTGGAGAAGCAAATCAAACGGACCAACACAGCACGTCCATCCATTGAAACACAGCATCAAGAACCAGAACCGGTTGCGCCTACCCAAGAAGATCAAGACAAAGTGACCTCCCATGCCTTTCATAAAGAAGAACAGCCTGTTCAGAACGTCATGGTCCCTTTAACACAACACATGGTAGCAGAGGAGACACCCAAGGAACCTCAGAGAGCTCATAGAATGAATCAACTAATTGTCTTTGATCCATGTGATTTCCAAAGGACCTTCTTAGGTACTTTCCTGTTCACTCCTTTTGTTTGGTACAAGAAAGGAGAAGTGGAACTATCAAGACACGACTTGGACACGAGACATGTTGTATTTGAGCCTGGAGGAGAGGTCTTGAATCAGAAGAACAAGATCAAACAGGTTAAGAAGAGTTCAGCTGCACCAACATTGGATTTTGTAGATTTCTCATCCTCTGAAGATAAGGGGTTGCACGTCTCAGCTCAGCAAGAGTTTCACTATGAAACCAACTGGAGAATGAAGCCAAATCAGTCACGGATCCCACAAACCAGACAACACAGAAAATGGCCTCCTGATCATCAAGATATTGCTAGTTTTGCAAAACATGCCGGTTTGGATCTTTCCCAAGAGGAACTTATGTCTGATTGTGCTGGAAGCTTACATACCTACTCGTGGAGACCTAGAGAATGTTTCCACAAGATTATCACCTTTGGAGAGTGCTCTGTTCGTGCTAGAACAAGTTGGGGTCATAAGGAGTTTGAAGTTGATCAAAAGGACTTGCATCTTGACCATATCAAGATATGGAAGCCACCAGATATGCAGCAACTTCAGTACCAATGCAAAGATTATCAAAATGTAATTGGAGATGAAGAAGTCACTAGAGTCAATGGTGAAGTGATTACTGGAGCAGGAGAAGAACTCATGTTTCCTTCTCAAACCAATGAGAAACCACCAGAGGAACTTAGTCTACAACAATCTCCAAAGAAACCAACCCGGGGTGACTATCTAAACTCAAAGAAAAACATGAAACCTGATTTGCTTGCTGTGAGTACAGGTCAAACTGTTTTGAGATCTACCATTTGGGAAAAGAGAAGCTATGATAATGATCAGAGTATCAAGAATGGGTTGTTGGCTAAGTTGAAGATGCAACCATCAAACCTTGGAAACTGTCTAGCCGCCAGCCTTGACATAGGGACAGTCCGAGGATCATATCTCAACAACCACAAGGAGTTAACCATCAAACTCGACTGCCATGGAAACTTAACTCATCAGGGGCTCACGTCGATTTGGAATCAAGTCAAAACCTTCTCAGATGAAAGAGTTATGGGTTCTACAAATCGGGTGATCCTGTATTGGCTATCTTTGAAGTTTTCTGAGTTTAAAACATCCCAATCCTATGTATGGCGACCAGGTGAGCATGCTAAGGTAAGTGATCATGTTTTCAAGAGTTCTTTTATCAATTACACAGATATGATGCACTTGTTTTTGTCAAAAGAGCCATGTGCAGATTATGATGGAGCTTTGAAGCATACAAGAAGGAAGAACAAGCATGTGGAAGACAAGCGGTTCAAGCCACCTGATTTGGATCAGGATAAGCACCAAGACGTCACTGGCTTCACCCTCATCAAAGAAGCACCACCAGAGGGAGCACCCAAGCCAAAACCGAGCAAAAACCAATTTGGGATAAGATTATTACTCTTTGATAAACTTTCATGTGCTAACTTGCTTTGTTTCAACATGTCAGGTTTAAGTAATGAATCAGGAACTAAATGGATTAGTGCCTTCTACATATCCAAACCAGTCAGCAACAATGCCTATCAAAGAGGCTTGCAAGGTAAGTGTAATCTGATTTTAAACTTCAATGTTACTGACTTGGTCCCCTCTATTGTAGGTAAAACAGATTTGAGGACAAATCTTTTTGAAGAGGGAGGGGATGATGTGATCCTGGAAAGCACCAAGCAAGCAACCTTTAAGAGTGCATATGATGTGATCATGGACCGGATCACTAAGGAGGACAAGGAGGGTCTAGATGAGCCACATGAAGCCACAATGCATCAACCACTCGGTGAGGATGCTCTAGCCATTCCTGAAGGTCCCATGACTCGTTCCAGAGTCAAGAAGCTAAAGGAGAATGTTGTTGGATTACTCACTTCACATCCACAACAAGAAGGTCTTGGACAAGGTTTGATCCGAGATGTCTTGATCACCATTCAAGCCATCTCTACACCAAACTGAGTTAGTGTCTAGGCAAGACATGGGGTGCGTGCTCTTTTCCTTGCTTTTGGTTTTGTCCCACGAGGTTTTCCAGGAGGAAGGTTTTTAACGAGGCCACAACTTGTCTACAAATCACCTAAGTGCTATACTCGGTCCAAGACTAATAGAAGTTGCATTTTTATTTCATTTAAACTTATAAACTATAGTTTTAGTTCTTTCCTTTTTTGGATTCATTGTCGAAACCCTAGAGGCATGTCTCTGGTTTCCTATTTAAAGGGTTCTCTACACCCTATTGTCATCATCCAACATTTTCAATACAAGTATTATTCATCTTTGACGGCTCTCTCTCTCTAAAAGAAGTGTGCCGAGTTCTGGTGTGTCATATCCAGAGTCTAAGGGTGTTTAGTTTGGTGTGTCATATCCAAATCATTCATCTAGGAGTATCAAGAGATCATTCATCCCTCTTGTGTCACCATTCAATCCACACGCCTTGAAGAACTTGAGTCTCTGATTCGTTCTTGCAAGGATCTATCCATTCCCATCAACCAAAGAGCATCCTAGGGACGCATCAAGTGGTATCAGAGCTACTTTGGTTGGGAAGTACTCGCTTTCTCTCTTTGCTTTTGTTCTTGTTTGTTTTCTTCTTGTTGTTTTGTTTTCTTGTTTCAATCCGTGAATCATCTTTGTCTTTTGAATAAGCAGTAGAACTCATCTAAACTAGGGCTGCACGAGTTGCATAAGGTTTTTAGACAAGACTTATAGAACTTTCCTTATTTGAAAATTTTCGGAAACCCTAGAGAGATAAAAACCCTAGCCGCATGCATTCTTGTTGTCGATTGCTTTGTGCCTTGCTTTAGCTTGTTTAACATCTTGAACACGAGCATACTAGGATTTTTAAGTTGCTAGAACACCTTAGAAAAGTTTAGAAAAAGGTTTAAGAAGTTTTTCCATTGTGCTTGACCATTTCCTTTTTGCTTGAATCGATTTCCTTTTCTTAGGCGATTTCCTTTTCACTTTTGTCTTGCATTGTAAGCTTGTTTGCTTTTCCTTTTTGCTTGTTTTCTTTTTCCTTTTTGCTTGTCTTGTTCCCTAGAAACCTTTTACTGGTTATTTTGGTTACCTTAGCGTGCAGGAAGCATGGAAACCGAGTCTGAAGAAGAAGCTTCACTCGCCAGGAAGGACAAGAATCTCAAGGAGGCTATGTCGGCTCAACTTAACCAAAACATGGTAGCAACCATGACCGAGATGATGAGGACCAGCCTCAGTGACATCAGAAGGGAGTTGAGAGAAGACATCAGGAGAGCCACTAGTCACTTACCAAACCAAGAGACTAGGAGAGAAGAGAGACCACAAGCCGCACATCAAGCAACTCGCCAAACAACTCGCCAAGAACATGTTGGTTATGAGGAGACTGACAATGAGTATGAGCACCTCAGTTCATCCTCAAGAGGACATAGGCGTGTCCAAGAGAGAAGGATGAACCAGGGAGATGAGCTTGCTGGTTTGAAGATCAAGATACCCCCATTCCATGGCAAAGCTGAGTGGGAGAAGAAGATTGAAAGCCTTGATGGAAGGGAACCAGTCTCTAAGCCATCTAAAGAAGATAAACAATCCTGTTTATTCAGTGAAGAGGTTAAGGAGGCATTGTTACAAGTAATGATGGGTGTGGAGAAGCAAATCAAACGGACCAACACAGCACGTCCATCCATTGAAACACAGCATCAAGAACCAGAACCGGTTGCGCCTACCCAAGAAGATCAAGACAAAGTGACCTCCCATGCCTTTCATAAAGAAGAACAGCCTGTTCAGAACGTCATGGTCCCTTTAACACAACACATGGTAGCAGAGGAGACACCCAAGGAACCTCAGAGAGCTCATAGAATGAATCAACTAATTGTCTTTGATCCATGTGATTTCCAAAGGACCTTCTTAGGTACTTTCCTGTTCACTCCTTTTGTTTGGTACAAGAAAGGAGAAGTGGAACTATCAAGACACGACTTGGACACGAGACATGTTGTATTTGAGCCTGGAGGAGAGGTCTTGAATCAGAAGAACAAGATCAAACAGGTTAAGAAGAGTTCAGCTGCACCAACATTGGATTTTGTAGATTTCTCATCCTCTGAAGATAAGGGGTTGCACGTCTCAGCTCAGCAAGAGTTTCACTATGAAACCAACTGGAGAATGAAGCCAAATCAGTCACGGATCCCACAAACCAGACAACACAGAAAATGGCCTCCTGATCATCAAGATATTGCTAGTTTTGCAAAACATGCCGGTTTGGATCTTTCCCAAGAGGAACTTATGTCTGATTGTGCTGGAAGCTTACATACCTACTCGTGGAGACCTAGAGAATGTTTCCACAAGATTATCACCTTTGGAGAGTGCTCTGTTCGTGCTAGAACAAGTTGGGGTCATAAGGAGTTTGAAGTTGATCAAAAGGACTTGCATCTTGACCATATCAAGATATGGAAGCCACCAGATATGCAGCAACTTCAGTACCAATGCAAAGATTATCAAAATGTAATTGGAGATGAAGAAGTCACTAGAGTCAATGGTGAAGTGATTACTGGAGCAGGAGAAGAACTCATGTTTCCTTCTCAAACCAATGAGAAACCACCAGAGGAACTTAGTCTACAACAATCTCCAAAGAAACCAACCCGGGGTGACTATCTAAACTCAAAGAAAAACATGAAACCTGATTTGCTTGCTGTGAGTACAGGTCAAACTGTTTTGAGATCTACCATTTGGGAAAAGAGAAGCTATGATAATGATCAGAGTATCAAGAATGGGTTGTTGGCTAAGTTGAAGATGCAACCATCAAACCTTGGAAACTGTCTAGCCGCCAGCCTTGACATAGGGACAGTCCGAGGATCATATCTCAACAACCACAAGGAGTTAACCATCAAACTCGACTGCCATGGAAACTTAACTCATCAGGGGCTCACGTCGATTTGGAATCAAGTCAAAACCTTCTCAGATGAAAGAGTTATGGGTTCTACAAATCGGGTGATCCTGTATTGGCTATCTTTGAAGTTTTCTGAGTTTAAAACATCCCAATCCTATGTATGGCGACCAGGTGAGCATGCTAAGGTAAGTGATCATGTTTTCAAGAGTTCTTTTATCAATTACACAGATATGATGCACTTGTTTTTGTCAAAAGAGCCATGTGCAGATTATGATGAAGCTTGGAAGCATACAAGAAGAAAGAACAAGCATGTGGAAGACAAGCGGTTCAAGCCACCTGATTTGGATCAGGATAAGCACCAAGACGTCACTGGCTTCACCCTCATCAAAGAAGCACCACCAGAGGGAGCACCCAAGCCAAAACCGAGCAAAAACCAATTTGGGATAAGATTATTACTCTTTGATAAACTTTCATGTGCTAACTTGCTTTGTTTCAATATATCAGATTTAAGTAATGAACCAGGAACTAAAGGGATTAGTGCCTTCTACATATCCAAACCAGTCAGCAACAATGCCTATCAAAGAGGCTTGCAAGGTAAGTGTAATCTGATTTTAAACTTCAATGTTACTGACTTGGTCCCCTCTATTGTAGGTAAAAACAGATTTGAGGACAAATCTTTTTGAAGAGGGAGGGGATGATGTGATCATGGAAAGCACCAAAGAATGGAAGCATGAACCTGAACCTGAAGAGCTTGAGGATGCAACATTTAAGAGTGCATTTGATGTGATCAAGGACCGGATCACTAAGGAGAACAAGGAGAGTCTAGTTGAACCACAAGAAGCCACATTGCACCAACAACTTGGTGATGATGCTCTAGCCATTCCTGAAGGTCCCATGACTCGTTCCAGAGTCAAGAAGCTTAAAGAGAATGTTGTTGGATTACTCACTCCACATCCACAACAACAAAGTCTTGGACAAGGTCTGATCCGAGATGTCTTGATCACCATTCAAGCCATCTCTACATCAAGCTGAGTTAGTGTCTAGGCAAGACATGGGGTGTGTGCTCTTTTCCTTGCTTTTGGTTTTGTCCCC
>CAJHQQ010005198.1:0-19317 GCA_905132885.1 Moricandia moricandioides
TCATGGTGCCTTCTTCATTCAGCCATTGTAACCGGTAAGGTTGGGATGTTTCTGAACCTTCAATCCCAACTTTCTGGACCATGGTTTCACTCGCCAGCATTCACACAACTACCTCCATCAACAATGAGGCTGCACACCTTTCCTTGGACCAAGCACCGGGTGTAGAAGAGGTTCTCACGTTGCTCTAGCTCCTCAGCCTTTGTTTTGCAAGCTTAGAAGCCTTCTTGCTACTAAAAGCTTCCCCTGGACTGGTCCTTCTTCATGTTCTTCTTCAGTGTCTTCTTGGTCAGACTCGGTGTTGTCATCTTCTGAGGCATACTCTCCATTCTCCAGCAAGATCATGACTCTCTTGTTGGTACATTCATTGGCATAATGACCTCTTCCTTGGCACTTGAAACACTTGACATCACGAGCTCTGGAACTAGAAGCTTCAACCTTGCCTTTGCCCTTGTCAAGAGCACTGCTTGGTTTGGTCTCTTCTCTTGGATAGGACTTGTTATCCTTCTGGAATGGTTTAGACTCCTTAGGATAAGGTGACTTCTCTTCCTTGGTGTTGTGTAACCGGTTAGAGCCATATTGGTTGCGTGAATGTCCCCTCCTCTTGAGCTGTTGCTCCACAAGAATAGCCTTGTGTAGCATCTCTTCAAGCTCCACATAATGTTGCATCTCAACATTGTCTTGTATCTCTCGGTTTAAACCACAAAGGAACCTTGACATGGTTGCTTCTCTATCTTCTGATATGCTAGCCCTCAGCATGAGTAACTCCATCTCCTGGTAATACTCCTCCACTGATCTTGATCCTTGGGTAAGTTTCCTCAGCCGGTGGTGCAAGTCTCTGTGGTAATGGCTTGGAACAAACCTCTTGCGCATGATAGACTTCATCTCTGTCCAAGTCTCAACTGGTTCCTCTCCATTCCTCCTACGAGTTGTGATGTACTGATCCCACCAACTTAGAGCATAGTCATAGAACTCAGTGGCAGCAATCTGAATCTTCTTGTGGTTTGTGTACTGCTTACACTGAAAGACTAACTCAATCTTCTTCTCCCACTCAAGGTAGGCATCCGGATCAGCTTTGCCATGGAATGGGGGTATCTTGATCTCAAACCAGCAAGCTCATCTCCCTGGTTCATCCTTCTCTCTTGGACACGCCTAGGTCTTCTTGAGGATGAACTGAGGTGCTCATACTCATTGTCAGTCTCCTCATAACCATCATGCTCTTGGCGAGTTGCATGAGGTCTCTCTTCTCTCCTAGTCTCTCGGTTTGGCACTTGACTAGTAGCTCTCCTGATGTCTTCTCTGAGCTCTCTCCTGATGTCATTGAGGTTGGTCCTCATCATCTCGGTCATGGTTGCCAACATGTTCTGGTTGAGTTGATTTGTCATAGCCTCCATGAGAAGCTTGTTCTTCCTGACGAGTGCAGCTTCTTCTTCAGACTCGGAGCCCATGCTTCCTGCACAAGGGTAAACAAAACAACCAGTAAAAGGTTTCTAGGTAACAAGACAAGCAAAAAGGAAAAAGAAAACAAGCTTGTTTTGCAAGACAAAAGCAAAAAGGAGAATCGGCTAAGTTAAAAGGAAAAGATCAAGCAAAAAGGAAAAAACTCTAAACTTTTTCCTAATCTCTTCTAAGGTTTTCTAGCACCCTAACAGCCTTAATCTACTCGTGTTCAAGTGATAAACAAGTTAAACAGATGAACAAAGTGATCGACAAAGGTGAGACATGCGGCTAGGGTTACTCTCTCTCTAGGGTTTCCGCAAAAACCAAAAAAGGAAAGTTTTAAAATCCTTGTCTAATCTCTTATGCAACTCGAGCAGCCCTAAACAAAATAGTTCTATTGCTTATTCAAGGTGATAGAGATGAAACACGGATGAAACAAAAAGAAACAAGAGAGGATAGCGAGTACTTCCCAACCAAAGTTGCTCTGATACCACTTGATGCGTCCCTAGGATGCTCTTTGGTTGATGGGAATGGATAGATCCTTGCAAGAACGAATCAGGGACTCGAGTTCTTCAAGGTTTGTGGATTGAATGGTGACACAAGAGGGATGGATGATCTCTTGATACTCCTAGATGAATAACTTGGATATGACACACCAAATTAGACACCCTTAGGTCTCTGGATACTGCACACCAGACTCGACACACTTTCTTGAGAGAGAGCCGTCAAGGAGAAAGAAACTTGTTTATTAAAAAGCTGGATGAATACAATAGGGTTTAGAGACCCATTTAAATAAGAAACCAGAGAACATGCTCTCTAGGGTTTCGACAATAACCAAAAAAGGAAACTATAGTTTAACATAAGTTTTTAAAATGAAATGAAATGAAAATGTAAACTTCTATAGTCTTGGACCGAGATAGGACTTAGGTGATGTGAAGACAAGTTGTGGCCTCGTTAAAACCCTTCCTCCGGAAAACCTCGTGGGACAAAACCAAAAGCAAGGAAAAGAGCACGCACCCCATGTCTTGCCTAGACACTAACTCAGCTTGATGTAGAGATGGCTTGAATGTGTGATCAAGACATCTCGGATCAGACCTTGTCCAAGACTTTCTTGTTGTGGATGTGAAGTGAGTAATCCAACAACATTCTCTTTGAGCTTCTTGACTCTGGAACGAGTCATGGGACCTTCAAGAATGGCTAGAGCATCAATCACCCAGGCTGCTGGTGCAATGTAGCTTCATGTGGCCATTAGACTCTCCTTGTTCTCCTTAGTGATCCGGTCCATGATCACATCAGTAAAGGAGTATACAAACCCTGGTATTGGACTTGGGACTTGGCATGCTTGCAAGTAGCACACCTCCCACAGATTCTCTCTACATCTCTCTTCATGTGCGGCCAATAGAAGTGATCCTGCAAAACTTTTAAGGTCTTGGCAATCCCAAAGTGTCCCATTAGACTGCCCCCATGGGATTCCCTGATAAAAAGATCTCTCAAAGAGCAGTTAGGCACACACAATCTATTGTCATAAAACAAGTAGCCTTCCTTTCTAAAGTAATGCCCTGCAGCAAACTTAGCACATGAAGCATAGGCTTCCTTGAAATCATGATCAGTGTCATACATTTCCTTTATCTGCTCAAACCCAAGCAACTTAGCATCTAGGGTGGTCAAGAGAACATACCTCCGAGATAGTGCATCAGCAACTACATTCTCCTTACCTTGTTTATATTTGATCACGTATGGGAAGGTCTCAATGAATTCAACCCACCTTGCGTGTCTCTTGCTAAGCTTACTCTGCCCTTTTAGATACTTTAGGGACTCATGATCAGTGTGTATGACAAACTCCTTGGGCCACAAGTAGTGTTGCCACGTTTGTAATGCCCTCACCAAGGCATATAGCTCTTTGTCATAGGTTGCATAGTTGAGAGTGGCTCCTCCAAGCTTCTCACTGAAGTATGCAATAGGTTTCCTATCCTGCATCAACACAGCACCAATTCCAATTCCTGAGGCATCACATTCTATTTCAAATGTTTTAGTAAAGTCAGGAAGCATAAGAAGAGGTGATTGAGTAAGCTTCTCTTTTAGGCTCTGGAAAGCCTTCTCTTGTGCTTCTCCCCACTTGAATCCAACATCCTTCTTTATCACTTCAGTCAAGGGAGCTGCAATGGTGCTAAAGTCCCTCACAAATCGCCTATAGAACCCAGCAAGCCCATGGAAACTCCTCACTTCTCCTACTGTGGTTGGACTCGGCCAGTCTTTGATGGCTTTGATCTTCTCCTCATCAACCTTAACTCCATCTGCACTCACAACAAAGCCTAGGAAAACCAAGTTATCTGTGCAAAAGGTGCACTTCTTCAAGTTGGCATAAAGCTTTTCATTCCTTAAAACATTCAAGACAGCCCTAAGATGATCTAGATGCTCTTCTAAGTTCTTGCTATATACTAAGATGTCATCAAAGTATACTACAACAGAAATGCCTATGAATGATCTAAGAACATGATTCATTAACCTCATGAATGTACTAGGTGCATTGGTTAATCCAAATGGCATAACTAACCACTCATATAATCCATGTTTAGTTTTAAATGCAGTCTTCCATTCATCTCCTTCTTTCATCCTAATCTGATGATAACCACTTTTTAAATCTATCTTAGAAAAGATGCAAGAACCATGTAATTCATCAAGCATATCATCAAGTCTAGGGATAGGGTGGCGATACTTCACTGTGATGTTGTTGATTGATCTACAATCAACACACATACGCCATGTACCATCCTTCTTAGGCACTAGGAGCACTGGTACAGCACATGGGCTCAAACTCTCTCGGATATAGCCCTTCTCCATGAGTTCCTCTACTTGTCTTTGCAACTCCTTGGTCTCAACCGGATTGGTTCTGTATGCTGGACGGTTTGGAAGTGTAGATCCTGGTACAAAGTCTATCTGGTGCTCAATCCCTCTCAAAGGTGGTAAACCAATGGGATTGTCTTCTGGAAATACATCTTGAAACTCCTGCAAAAGAGAAACCATTTCACTCGGATACACCGGTGTAGAATCTGTTAAGTTCAAAAGAGTCTCTTTAAACACAAGTAAGATAGCAGATTGTTTAGAGTTGAGAGTTCTTTTGATATCACCCATGTTAGCATAGAAGTTTGGCTGCTTAGTTCCAGCCGGTTTTAGATCAATCTCCTTCTTCTTTTGGAGTTGAATCTGATCTTGTTGTACTTCCTTGGGTGTCAAGGGAACCAGGGTGGTCTTGCGGCCCTTGAACTCAAAGGAGTGCTTGTTGGTGAAGCCATCATGGATAACTCGGCGATCAGATTGCCAAGGTCTTCCAAGAAGTATGTGACCAGCTTGCATAGGCAACACATCACACAAGACTTCATCTTCATATCTCCCAATGGCTAAGGGAATAAGAACTTGACTTGAAACCTTCATGGTGCCTTCTTCATTCAGCCATTGTAACCGGTAAGGCTTGGGATGTTTCTGAACCTTCAATCCCAACTTCTGGACCATTGTTTCACTTGCAGCATTCACACAACTACCTCCATCAACAATGAGGCTGCACACTTTTCCTTGGACCAAGCACCGGGTGTAGAAGAGGTTCTCACGCTGCTCTAGCTCCTCAGCCTTGTTTTGCAAGCTTAGAAGCCTCCTTGCTACTAAAAGCTTTCCCTGGACTGGTCCTTCTTCATGCTCTTCTTCAGTGTCTTCTTGGTCAGACTCGGTGTTGTCATCTTCTGAGGCATACTCTCCATTCTCCAGCAAGATCATGACTCTCTTGTTGGTACACTCATTGGCATAATGTCCTCTTCCTTGGCACTTGAAACACTTGACATCACGAGCTCTGGAACTAGAAGCTTCAACCTTGCCTTTGCCCTTGTCAAGAGCACTGCTTGGTTTGGCCTCTTCTCTTGGATAGGACTTGTTATCCTTCTGGAACGGTTTAGACTTCTCTTCCTTGGTGTTGTGTAACCGGTTAGAGCCATATTGGTTGCGTGAATGTCCCCTCCTGATGCGTCCCTAGGATGCTCTTTGGTTGTTGGGAATGGATAGATCCTTGCAAGAACGAATCAGAGACTCAAGTTCTTCAAGGCGTGTGGATTGAATGGTGACACAAGAGGGATGGATGATCTCTTGATACTCCTAGATGAATAACTTGGATATGACACACCAAACTAAACACCCTTAGGTCTCTGGATACTACACACCAGAACTTGACACACTTTCTAGAGAGAGAGCGTCAAGGAGAAAGATACTTGTTTATTAAAAGGCTGGATGAGTACAAGAGGGTGTAGAGACCTCTTTAAATAAGAAACCAGAGACATACCCTCTAGGGTTTCGACAATGACCAAAAAAGGAAACTAGAGTTTAACATAAGCTTTTAAATGAAATGAAATAAAAATGTAACTTCTATAGTCTTGGACCGAGATAGGACTTAGGTGATGTGAAGACAAGTTGTGGCCTCGTTAAAAACCTTCCTCCGGAAAACCTCGTGGGACAAAACCAAAAGCAAGGAAAAGAGCACACACCCCATGTCTTGCCTAGACACTAACTCAGCTTGATGTAGAGATGGCTTGAATGGTGATCAAGACATCTCGGATCAGACCTTGTCTAAGACTTTGTTGTTGTGGTTGTGAAGTGAGTAATCCAACAACATTCTCTTTAAGCTTCTTGACTCTGGAACGAGTCATGGGACCTTCAGGAATGGCTAGAGCATCATCACCAAGTTGTTGGTGCAATGTGGCTTCATGTGGCTCATCTAGACTCTCCTTGTTCTCCTTAGTGATCCGGTCCATGATCACATCACCACCTCTTGAGCTGTTGCTCCACAAGAATAGCCTTGTGTAGCATCTCTTCAAGCTCCACATAATGTTTCATCTCAACATTGTCTTGTATATCTCGGTTTAAACCACAAAGGAACCTAGACATGGTTGCTTCTCTATCCTCTGATATGCTAGCCCTCAGCATGAGTAACTCCATCTCCTGGTAATACTCCTCCACTGATCTTGATCCTTGGGTAAGTTTCCTCAGCCGGTGGTGCAAGTCTCTAAGGTAATGGCTTGGAACAAACCTCTTGCGCATGATTGACTTCATCTCTGTCCAAGTCTCTACTGGTTCCTCTCCATTCCTCCTACGAGTGGTGAGGTACTGATCCCACCAACTCAAAGCATAGTCATAGAACTCAGTGGCAGCAATCTGAATCTTCTTGTGATTTGTGTACTGCTTGCACTGAAAGACTAGCTCAATCTTCTTCTCCCACTCAAGATAGGCATCCGGATCAGCTTTGCCATGGAATGGGGGTATCTTGATCTTCAAACCAGCAAGTTCATCTCCCTGGTTCATTCTCCTCTCTTGGACACGCCTAGGTCTTCTTGAGGATGAGCTGAAGTGTTCATACTCTTCATCAGTCTCCTCATAACCATCATGTTCTTGGCGAGTTGCTTGGCGAGTTGTTTGCGGTCTCTCCTCTCTCCTAGTCTCTGGGTTTGGCAAGTGACTAGTAGCTCTCCTGATGTCTTCTCTAAGCTCTCTCCTGATGTCATTGAGATTGGTCCTCATCATCTCGGTCATGGTCGCCACCATACTCTGGTTGAGTTGATTTGTCATAGCTTCCATGAGGAGTTTGTTCCTCCTGACGAGCTCAGCTTCTTCTTCAGACTCGGACACCATGTTTCCTGCACAAAGGAAAACAAGACAACCAGTAAAAGATTTCTAGGAAAACAAGACAAGCAAAAAGGAAAAAGAAAACAAGCAAAAAGGAAAAGAAACAAGCTTGTTTTGCAAGACAAAAGTAAAAAGGATCGACAACAAGGTAGCATGCGGCTAGGGTTACTCTCTCTCTAGGGTTTCCGAAAAAACCAAATAAGGAAAGTTTTAAAAATCTTGTCTAATCTCTTATGCAATCACGAGCAGCCCTAGTTAGATGAGTTCTACTGCTTATTCAAAAAGATAAAGATGAGACACGGATGAAACAACCAAAAGAAACAAGAGAGGATAGTGAGTACTTCCCAACCAAAGTTGCTCTGATACCACTTGATGCGTCCCTAGGATGCTCTTTGTTTGATGGGAATGGATAGATCCTTGCAAGAACGAATCAGAGACTCAAGTTCTTCAAGGCGTGTGGATTGAATGGTGACACAAGAGGGATGGATGATCTCTTGATACTCCTCGATGAATAACTTGGATATGACACACCAAACTAAACACCCTTAGGTCTCTGGATACTACACACCAGAACTCGACACACTTTCTAGAGAGAGAGCCGTCAAGGAGAAAGATACTTGTTTATTAAAAGGCTGGATGAGTACAAGAGGGTGTAGAGACCTCTTTAAATAAGAAACCAGAGACATACCCTCCAGGGTTTCGACAATGACCAAAAAAGGAAACTAGAGTTTAACATAAGCTTTTAAATGAAATGAAATAAAAATGTAACTTCTATAGTCTTGGACCGAGATAGGACTTAGGTGATGTGAAGACAAGTTGTGGCCTCGTTAAAAACCTTCCTCTGGAAAACCTCGTGGGACAAAACCAAAAGCAAGGAAAAGAGCACACACCCCATGTCTTGCCTAGACACTAACTCAGCTTGATGTAGAGATGGCTTGAATGGTGATCAAGACATCTCGGATCAGACCTTGTCTAAGACTTTGTTGTTGTGGTTGTGAAGTGAGTAATCCAACAACATTCTCTTTAAGCTTCTTGACTCTGGAACGAGTCATGGGACCTTCAGGAATGGCTAGAGCATCATCACCAGGTTGCTGGTGCAATGTGGCATGTGGCTCATCTAGACTCTCCTTGTTCTCCTTAGTGATCCGGTCCATGATCACATCACTACCTCTTGAGCTGTTGCTCCACAAGAATAGCCTTGTGTAGCATCTCTTCAAGCTCCACATAATGTTTCATCTCAACATTGTCTTGTATATCTCGGTTTAAACCACAAAGGAACCTAGACATGGTTGCTTCTCTATCCTCTGATATGCTAGCCCTCAGCATGAGTAACTCCATCTCCTGGTAATACTCCTCCACTGATCTTGATCCTTGGGTAAGTTTCCTCAGCCGGTGGTGCAAGTCTCTATGGTAATGGCTTGGAACAAACCTCTTGCGCATGATAGACTTCATCTCTGTCCAAGTCTCTACTGGCTCCTCTCCATTCCTCCTACGAGTTGTGATGTACTGATCCCACCAACTTAGAGCATAGTCATAGAACTCAGTGGCAGCAATCTGAATCTTCTTGTGGTTTGTGTACTGCTTACACTGAAAGACTAGCTCAATCTTCTTCTCCCACTCAAGGTAGGCATCCGGATCAGCTTTGCCATGGAATGGGGGTATCTTGATCTTCAAACCAGCAAGCTCATCTCCCTGGTTCATCCTTCTCTCTTGGACACGCCTAGGTCTTCTTGAGGATGAACTGAGGTGCTCATACTCATCATCAGTCTCCTCATAACCATCATGTTCTTGGCGAGTTGTATGAGGTCTCTCTTCTCTCCTAGTCTCTCGGTTTGGCAAGTGACTAGTAGCTCTCCTGATGTCTTCTCTAAGCTCTCTCCTGATGTCATTGAGGTTGGTCCTCATCATCTCGGTCATGGTTGCCACCATACTCTGGTTGAGTTGATTGGTCATAGCCTCCATGAGGAGTTTGTTCTTCCTGACGAGTGCAGCTTCTTCTTCAGACTCGGAGCCCATGCTTCCTGCACAAAGGAAAACAAGACAACCAGTAAAAGATTTCTACGAAACAAGACAAGCAAAAAGGAAAAAGAAAACAAGCAAAAAGGAAAAGAAAACAAGCTTGTTTTGCAAGACAAAAGTAAAAAGGATAATCGGCTAAGCTAAAAGGAAAAGATCAAGCAAAATGGAAAAACTTCTAAACTTTTTCATAATCTCTTCTAAGGTTTTCTAGCACCCTAACAACCTTATTCTACTCGTGTTCAAGGTGATAAACAAGTTAAACAAATGAACAAAGTGATCGACAAAGTGAAGCATGCGGCTAGGGTTCTTCTCTCTCTAGGGTTTCCGAAAAACCCAAAAAAGGAAAGTCTAAAATCCTTGTCTAATCTCTTATGCAGTTCGAGCAGCCCTAAAAAAAATCAGTTCTACTGCTTATTCAAGGTGATAGAGATGAAACACGGATGAAACAAAAGAAACAAGAGAGGATAGCGAGTACTTCCCAACCAAAGTTGCTCTGATACCACTTGATGCGTCCCTAGGATGCTCTTTGGTTGATGGGAATGGATAGATCCTTGCAAGAACGAATCAGAGACTCAAGTTCTTCAAGGTTTGTGGATTGAATGGTGACACAAGAGGGATGGATGATCTCTTGATACTCCTAGATGAATAACTCGGATATGACACACCAAATTAGACACCCTTAGCCTCTGGAAACTACACACCAGACTCGACACACTTTCTAGAGAGAGAGCCGTCAAGGAGAAAAGATACTTGTTTATAAAAAAGCTGGATGAGTACAATAGGGTTTAGAGACCCATTTTAATAAGAAACCAGAGAACATGCTCTCTAGGGTTTCGACAATAACCAAAAAAGGAAACTATAGTTTAACATAAGTTTTTAAAATGAAATGAAATGAAAATGTAAACTTCTATAGTCTTGGACCGAGATAGGACTTAGGTGATGTGAAGACAAGTTGTGGCCTCGTTAAAAACCTTCCTCCGGAAAACCTCGTGGGACAAAACCAAAAGCAAGGAAAAGAGCACGCACCCCATGTCTTGCCTAGACACTAACTCAGCTTGATGTAGAGATGGCTTGAATGGTGATCAAGACATCTCGGATCAGACCTTGTCCAAGACTTTCTTGTTGTGGTTGTGAAGTGAGTAATCCAACAACATTCTCTTTAAGCTTCTTGACTCTGGAACGAGTCATGGGACCTTCAGGAATGGCTAGAGCATCATCACCAGGTTGCTGGTGCAATGTGGCTTCATGTGGCTCATCTAGACTCTCCTTGTTCTCCTTAGTGATCCGGTCCATGATCACCTCAAAACCAGAATGTATCAAGATGTAAGAAGCTTTATTTTGACTCATAAATCAGTGGATAATCACCCTGAAGTTGAATCAAGATCATAGGAGTTATGATGAAGAAGTTATCCCACTTTTAACCGAAGTGACTCCAGTTTACCCTGTTTGGAGATTTGGCAATTTCTTCTTGATTCGAATCAAACAAGAATGTATCAAGATGTAAGAAGCTTTATTTTGACTCATAAATCAGTGGATAATCACCATGAAGTTGAATCAATATCATTGGAGTTATGATGAAGAAGTTATCCCACTTTTAACCGAAGTGATTCCAGTTTGCCCTGTTTGGAGAGTTGGCAATTTCTTCTTGATACTAATAAAACCATAATTAATCAAGATGTAAGAATCTTGATCTGGACTCATAAATCAGTGTAGTATCACCCTGAAGTTGAATCAAGATCATAGGAGTTATGATGAAGATGTTTTCCCACTTTTTACCGAAGTGACTCCAGTTTACCCTTTTTGGAGATTTGGCAATTTATTCTTGATACTAATAAAACCAGAATGAATCACGATGTAAGAAGATTGATTTGGACTCATTAATCAGAGTAGAATCACCCTGGATTTAAATCAATATCATTGGAGTTATGATGAAGAAGTTATCCCACTTTTAACCGAAGTGATTCTAGTTTACCCTGTTTGGAGATTTGGCAATTTATTCTTGATACATATAAAACCAAAATGAATCACAATGTAAGAATCTTGATTTGGACTCATAAATCAGTGTAGAATCATCCTGAAGTTGAATCAAGATCATAGGAGTTATGATGAAGAAGTTATCCCACTTTTAACCGAAGTGACTCCAGTTTACCATGTTTGGAGATTTGGCAATTCCTTCTTGATTCTAATCAAACCAGAATGAATCAAGATGTAAGAAGCTTTATTTGGACTCATAAATCAGTGGATAATCACCCTGAATTTGAATTAATATCATTGGAGTTATGATGAAGATGTTATTCCACTTTTAACCGAAGTGATTCCAGTTTACCCTGTTTGGAGATTTGGCAATTTCTTCTCGATTCTAATCAAAATAGAATGAATCAAGATGTAAGAATCTTGATTTGGACTCATAAATCAGTGTAGAATCATCCTGAAGTTGAATCAAGATCATAGGAGTTATGATGAAGAAGTTATCCCACTTTTAACCGAAGTGACTCCAGTTTTCCTTGTTTGGAGATTTGGCAATTTCTTCTTGATTCTAATCAAACCAGAATGTATCAAGATGTAAGAAGCTTTATTTTGACTCATAAATAAGTGGATAATCACCCTGAAGTTGAATCAATATCATTGGATTTATGATGTAGAAGTTATCCCACTTTTAACCGAAGTGATTCCAGTTTGTCCTGTTTGGAGAGTTGGCAATTTCTTCTTGATACTAATAAAATCATAATGAATCAATATGTAAGAATCTTGATCTGGACTCATAAATCATTGTAGAATCACCCTGAATTTGAATCAAGATCATAGGAGTTATGATGAACATGTTTTCCCACTTTTTACCGAAGTGACTCCAGTTTACCCTGTTTGGAGATTTGGCAATTTATTCTTGATACTAATAAAACCAAAATTAATCACGATGTAAGAAGATTTATTTGGACTCATTAATCAGTGTAGAATCACCCTGGAGTTGAATCAATATCATTGGAGTTATGATGAAGAAGTTATCCTACTTTTAATCGAAGTGATTCTAGTTTACCCTGTTTGGAGATTTAGCAATTTCTTATTGATACAAAAAAAACCAGAATGAATCACGATGTAAGAATCTTGATTTGGAATCATAAATTAGTTTAGAATCACCCTGAAGTTGAATCAAGATCATAGGAGTTATGATGAAGAAGTTATCCCACTTTTAACCGAAGTGATTCCAGTTTACCCTGTTTGGAGATTTGGCAATTTCTTCTTGATTCTAATCAAACCAGAATGAATCAAGATGTAAGAATCTTGATTTTGACTTATAAATTAGTGTAGAATCATCCTGAAGTTGAATCAAGATCATAGGAGTTATGATGAAGAAGTTATCCCACTTTTAACCCAAGTGACTCCAGTTTACCCTGTTTGGAGATTTGGCAATTTCTTCTTGATTCGAATCAAAACAGAATGTATCAAGATGTAAGAAGCTTTATTTTGACTCATAAATCAGTGGATAATCACCATGAAGTTGAATCAATATCATTGGAGTTATGATGAAGAAGTTATCCCACTTTTAACCGAAGTGATTCCAGTTAGCCCTGTCTGGAGAGTTGGCAATTTCTTCTTGATACTAATAAAACCAGAATGAATCACGATGTAAGAAGCTTGATTTGGACTCATTAATCAGTGGATAATCACCCTGATGTTGAATCAATAGCATTGGAGTTATGATGAAGAAGTTATCCCACTTTTAACCGAAGTGATTCTAGTTTATCCTGTTTGGAGATTTAGCAATTTCTTCTTGATACAAATAAAACCAGAATGAATCACGATGTAAGAACCTTGATTTGGACTCATAAATTAGTTTAGAATCACCCTGAAGTTGAATCAAGATCATAGGAGTTATGATGAAGAAGTTATCCCACTTTTAACCGAAGTGATTCCAGTTTACCCTGTTTGGAGATTTGGCAATTTCTTCTTGATTCTAATCAAACCAGAATGAATCAAGATGTAAGAATCTTGATTTTGACTCATAAATTAGTGTAGAATCATCCTGAAGTTGAATCAAGATCATAGGAGTAAAGATGAAGAAGTTATCCCACTTTTAACCCAAGTGACTCCAGTTTACCCTGTTTGGAGATTTGGCAATTTCTTCTTGATTCTAATCAAAACAGAATGTATCAAGATGTAAGAAGCTTTATTTTGACTCATAAATCAGTGGATAAACACTCTGAAGTTGAATCAATATCATTGGAGTTATGATGAAGAAGTTATCCCACTTTTAACCGAAGTGATTCCAGTTTGCCCTGTTTGGAGAGTTGGCAATTTCTTCTTGATACTAATAAAACCTGAATGAATCACGATGTAAGAAGCTTGATTTGGACTCATAAATCAGTGGACAATCACCCTGAATTTAAATCAATATCATTGGAGTTATGATGAAGAAGTTATCCCACTTTTAACCGAAGTGATTCCAGTTTGCCATGTTTGGAGAGTTGGCAATTTCTTCTTGATACTAATAAAACCAGAATGAATCACGATGTAAGAAGCTTGATTTGGACTCATAAATCAGTGTAGAATCACCCTGAAGTTGAATCAAGATCATAGGAGTTATGATGAAGAAGTTATCCCACTTTTAACCGAAGTGATTTCAGTTTACCCTGTTTGGAGATTTGGCAATTTTTTCTTGATTCTAATCAAACCAGAATGAATCAAGATGTAAGAATTTTTATTTGGACTCATAAATCAGTGTAGAATCATCCTGAAGTTGAATCAAGATCATAGGAGTTATGATGAATAAGTTATCCCACTTTTAACCGAAGTGACTCCAGTTTACCTTGTTTGGAGATTTGGCAATTTCTTCTTGATTCTAATCAAAACAGAATGTATAAAGATGTAAGAAGCTTTATTTTGAATCATAAATCAGTGGATAATCACCCTGAAGTTGAATCAATATCATTGGATTTATGATGAAGAAGTTATCCCCACTTAACCGAAGTGATTCCAGTTTACCCTGTTTGGAGATTTGGCAATTTCTGTCTTGATATAACAAACCAGAATGAATCATGATGTAAGAAGCTTGATTTGGACTCATAATCAGTGTAGAATCTCCTGAAGTTGAATCAAGATCATAGGAGTTATGATGAAGAAGTTATCCCACTTTTAACCGAAGTGATTCCAGTTTACCTGTTTGGAGATTTGGCAATTTCTTCTTGATACTAATAAAACCAGAATGAATCACGATGTAAGAAGCTTGATTTGGACTCATAAATCAGTGTAGAATCACCCTGAAGTTGAATCAAGATCATAGGAGCTTATGCGAAGAAGTTATCCCACTTTTACCGAAGTGATTCCAATTTGCCTGTTTGGAGAGTTGGCAATTTCGTCTTTGATTCTAATCAAACCATAATGAATCAAGATGTAAGAAGCTTTATTTGGACTCATAAATCAGTGGACAATCACCCTGAATTTGAATCTATATCATAGGCGTTATGATGAAGAAGTTATCCCACTTTTAACCAAAGTGAATCAAGTTTACCCTGTTTGGAGATTTGGCAATTTCTTCTTGACACTAATAAAACCAGAATGAATCACGATGTAAGAAAATTGATTTGGACTCATAATCAGTTAGAATCGCCTGAAGTTGAATCAAGATTATAGGAGTTATGATGAAGAAGTTATCCCACTTTTAGCCGAAGTGACTCCAATTTACCTTGTTTGGAGATTTGGCAATTTCTTTTTGATTCTAATCAAACCAGAATGAATCAGGATGTAAGAAGCTTGATTTGGACTCATAAATCAGTGCAGAATCATCCTGAAGTTGAAAATATCATTCGACTTATAAATGAAGAAGTTATTCAACTTTTAACCGAAGTGATTCCAGTTTACTCCTGTTTGGAGATCTGGCAATTTCTTCTTTGATACTATAAAACTAGAATGAATCACGATGTAAGAAGCTTGATTTTGACTCATAAATCAGTGTAGATCACCCTGAAGTTGAATGAGATCATAGGAAGTTATGATGAAGAAGTTATTCCCACTTTAACCAAAGTGATTCCAGTTTGTCCTGTTTGGAGAGTTGGCAATTTCTTCTTGATTCTAATCAAACCATAATGAATAAAGATGTAAGAAGCTTTATTTGGACTCATAAATCAGTGGATAATCACCTTGAATTTTAATCAATATCATAGGAGTTATGATGAAGAAGTTATCCCACTTTTAACCGAAGTGAATCAAGTTTACCCTGTTTGGAGATTTGGCAATTTCTTCTTGACACTAATAAAACCAGAATGAATCACGATGTAAGAAGATTGATTTAGACTCATAAATCAGTTAGAATCACCCTGAAGTTGAATCAAGATCATAGGAGTTATGATAAAGAAGTTATCACACTTTTAACCAAAGTGACTCCAATTTACCTTGTTTGGAGATTTGACAATTTCTTCTTGATTCTAATCAAACCAGAATGAATAAGGATGTAAGACGCTTGATTTGGACTCAAAAATCAGTGCAGAATCATCCTGAAGTTGAAAATATCATTTGACTTATGATGAAGAAGTTATTCAACTTTTAACCGAAGTGATTCCAGTTTACCATGTTTGGAGATTTGGCAATTTCTTCTTGATTCTAATCAAACCAGAATTAATCACGATGTAAGAAGCTTGATTTTTACTAATAAATCAGTATAAATCACCCTGAAGTTGAATCAATATTATAGGAGTTATGATGAAGAAGTTATCCCACTTTCAACCGAAGTGATTCCAGTTTGCCCTGTTTTGAGATTTGCAATTTATTCTTGATACTAATAAAACCAGAATGAATCATGATGTAAGAAGCTTGATTTGTACTCATTAATCAGTGTATAATGACCCTGAATTTGAATCAAGATCATAGAAGTTATGATGAAGAAGTTATCCCACTTTTAACCGAAGTGATTTCAGTTTGCTCTGTTTGGAGATTTGGCAATTTCTTCTTGATACTAATAAAACCATAATGAATCACGATGTAAGAAGCTTGATTTGGACTCATTAATCAGTGTAGAATCACCCTGAAGTTGAATCAAGATCATAGGAGTTATGATGAAGAAGTTATCCCACTTTTAACCGAAGTGATTCTTGTTTGCCCTGTTTGGAAATTTGGCAATTTCTTCTTGATACAATTAATACCAGAAGGAATCATGATGTAAGAAGCTTGATTTAGACTCATTTATCAGTTTTGAATCACCCTGAATTTGAATCAAAATCATAGGAGTTATGATGAAGAAGTTATCCCACTTTTAACCGAAGTGACTCCAGTTTACCTTGTTTGGAGATTTTGCAATCTCTTCTTGATTCTAATCAAACCAGAATGATTCAAGATGTAATAAGCTTGATTTGGACTAATAAATCAGTGTAGAATCATCCTGAAGTTGAACCAATATCATTGGAATTATGATGAAGAAGTTATCCCACTTTTAACCGAAGTGATCCTAGTTTGTCCTGTTTTGAGATTTGGTAATTTCTTCTTGATACTAATAAAACCAGAATAAATCACGATGTAAGAAGCTTGACTTGAACTCATAAATCAGTGTATAATCACCCTGAAGTTGAATCAATATCATAGGAGTTATGATGAAGAAGTTTTCCCACTTTTAACCAAAGTGATTCCAGTTTGCCCTGTTTGGAGAGTTGGCAATTTCTTTTTGATTCTAATCAAACCAGAACGAATCACGATGTAAGAAGCTTGATTTGGACTCATAAATAAGTTTAGAATCACCCTGAAGTTGAATCAAGATCATAGGAGTTATGATGAATAAGTTATCCCACTTTTAACCGAAGTGACTCCAATTTACCTTGTTTGGAGATTTGGCAATTTCTTTTTTATTCTAATCAAACCATAATGAATCAAGATGTAATGTGAGTTTTACAGAGTATTGGTCGTGTGTGTGTATTGATCTAACCTTAACAGGTTCTGTCTTGACTTATATCAAAGTGAGAAGAGATTGATGGAAGAAGTAGATCACAGATGAGACTAAATGAATAAGTAGACTAAGGAGAGATTCATGAGACTTAGAGAACCAGAGAATAAGAGACTCAAGAACAAAGGTTTAGAACCCAGCAAAGATTAGGAAGGAGGAGGGGAAACCCCACTCTCTCACTTAATTGTTTACACTCAACATAAGGGGCCTTTTATAGGCAATACAAGAAGCAAACATTAACCTATATCTAAGGGCTGATAAGGCTTGAGAGGATGGACGGTTTGGATGAAGTCAGATGGTCTTTTGACAGGCTGGAGACAGCCTGGGCGCGCCTAGGAAAGATTGGCCAGGAATTGGCCACCAATGCACATGAACCTTGCCAATGATCTGTCCAGGTTCCTTCCTTCTTCGGGATAAGCATCTTGAGAGCATATTCTTCTAATCCATCTCGACCCAAATTTCTCCTTGCCTCCTTAGCTTTAAACAGTCACAAGAGATTTGAATTGGTTTGGTTTAAATTGATCAAACCGAAGACAATCCCAAAACTACTCCATCGCTCGACCGTACGGACCGCCCGTCCGTACACCTCAACCCGGATTTTGCACATCGCCCAAACTCTCCCAAAAGTCAAACAATGAAGTGTTTTGGGTCGACCATGTCCGTACAGTCTGTATGTCCGTCCGTACGGTCGACCCTAACTTTGCACATTTCGTCCAATGGCTCCCAAATCTTCCCAAACACTTCCTTCTTGATCATAGGCCCTTCTTGAACCTTGTTCTTGCTCAGTATACCCTTCTAGACCCTCTTTAGTCCTTGATCAGACATCTAATGGGTTTTGGCCCTAACTTTGCACATGGCCTTTAGTGGTCCATGTCTCTCTTCAGGTTTAACACTCCCCCTCAAGCTTGACTCTATAGTTTCTAAGTCAAGCTTGGAACCCTGAAGTCTCTCCTCATTAAAAACCTTACCAAAGAAAACCCTTCTTAGGGATAAAACCTTGGCAAGGAAAAGAGTAAGATCCTTCAAGGCCTAGGGATTGGCCATTGAGTCTTTGTGTCTTAGAACCAGTGTGGTTGGACACAAAGCACTCTGGATCGTTGCCTAAACAAGTGCAGCAATCAAAACATGGCATGCACACACATAGAACTCGGCTTGACCTCTTCATAACTCTAGTTTGGGTCTCCCCCTCTCAACTGACTTCAAAGCCACCTTAGAGAAGCTAGGAAACGACCATGATCATCTTCAGTGAGGCTCAAGCAAAGGTACCTGATACATTATCCCAAAGGTGCATCAGTACTTATCAACCATTTCATTTGGTTCAACCAGAAAGAACCTTAAAGCACAACACAATAGTCTCAACAAAATCAGTGACACAAGCAACTTAGACCTTCTTCTAAATGATGCAAGATATCAATGATGGTTTTAACTAAGGCAAATGCACAAGTGCTCATTCCATTTAACCACAGCAATCAGAATAAATTTAATCAAGAATTGTTAAGTATCATTTCGAGACTTAAGAAAGAAATGATTAACGACTTGGATTAATTTGAGTTCAAGTTACTTCCCTTTTGTTTAGATGAGGAGTGAATGGTTTGTCACTTGAATCCCTCACACTCGGCCAGTTGCAACCTCTTCATGGCAACACCAACTTGATGGGAGGTTTGTGGATCCTTCAGCTTTAGTTTCCATCACCTCACAATAGAGGCCGCATTGAACTGAGCTTTCATACACACACAACCAAGACTGCTCTGAACAGCCTCTTTGCATAGACACGCCACTGCCTAGACCCGGTTGAATGATTCTTTGTTGAAGTCCTTGCAAAGGCTTGACAGACCATGGACAATGTATATTAAGACTCCCCCCTCAAGCTTAACTCCGAGACTAGGGAAGGAGCTAAGCTTGATGAGTGTATGCAGTTCCATGTCCTTAAACCATCAGTCTTAACTCGACTTGATGTTCTAACCCTTGTGAGTTTTGGCTCTCTTCCTTATATCAGGAGCTAATGGTGTTTGAATCACTTTAAGAGCCCTCACAAGGTAGTCTCTCACTGTATGATATCCCACTCTACACTTCCTGTAGACTTTAGGACTAACATGTCCAAGTGGTATCATACAATGGCATCAACCTCTCATTGCATACTCAGTCACACTACACTTCCTGTAGTTTGGGGACTGACTCGTCCAATGTGATATGCAATGGCAATAAACATTTTTCTTGTCATTGTGGTTTGTCACTGTATCATTTAATGTGTACCTAACATCACCACAACTCAATAC
>CAJHQQ010005199.1:0-19311 GCA_905132885.1 Moricandia moricandioides
GTGTAGACTAAGTATACTCTCTTGTGATAGGATGAAATGAGCAGAAAAGAGTGAGCACTTCCTGGAAACTGAGCAAGAACTCGCAAGATCAGTCTTATTATCCACTGGATAAAAGGATGTTCTTCAAGAAATTAAGAAAAGTAAACCGATGAAGTGAACAAAGGAAGTAAAGAAGAGATTTGCGGAAGAGAATAGGTGTTTAGGAGCTTACAAGCTCTGATAACATGTAAGTTTTGTGAAGAATAAGTGAGAAACCAGAGAAGAACAAGAGAGAGAGAAGAGAGAATCGTAAGGCAAGAGAGAGAGAGAGAAGGAAGATTTTTATTTCCTTGCTTCTGAATGAGCTCTGGTACAAGAGTTAAGTAGGCAAGTTGCCTTCAGTACAGAAATGAATAAACAAAGAGAATGAATAAACTATTGTGGCTCTGGCCGAGGGAAGTGACAGGAGCTAAACGGTCTCCTAGGCTCCCCATCCTTAAGTGGAACATGTGACTTATACTATAAACAATTCACCATCTTGTCTCCTTGCTTCACAACGGTCTGGAGCCTCTGAGGATTCAAACTTGGCGAGTCTCCTCTCTTACTTGTCACTCAAGTCCCTTCTAGGTCACGGATGGGAGCCTTGTTCCTCAAGCTATTCCGTACACTTGTAGTTGACTATATCAGCTCACATGTAGTTGAGGCATGTAGTCAACTATGTCACTTGCCTATGTACACAGATGTTCTTCATCCCTTTGTCTTCTTTATTTCCTCAGGTCAATAATGATCAAGATGGGATTCATTCTCACCAGCTTCAGCTGCTTGGGTAGGGCGGCCATGTACCTCTTCCCTTTGTTTTGGTTGGCTGATCCCTAGATTCTCCAAGATTATTCTCAAGTTGTTACCCCTATCCGAGGGTGCATGAGAAAGATCTTTAAGGCTGTCCCAGCTCTTTTCATCATAGTACCCTCTAGATTCCACAAACTTGACATCTCGTGACACCAAAACCTTTCTTGTCTCTGGTATATAACATTTGTACCCTTTCTGGTGAGCTGAGTAGCCAATGAACATTCCTTTGACACTCTTGGCTTCTAATTTGTTTCTTTGTTCCCCTGGAATCAAGACAAAGCAAAGACACCCAAACACACGCAAATGATCAATGGATGGCTTGGTTTTAGTCAATACCTCAAATGGAGAGCTATCATGGAGGACTCTGGTTGGTATTCGGTTGATAAGATAGCATGCTGAGACCACAGCATCACCCCAAAACCTCTTTGGAACATTGGTGTGGAACATCATACTTCTTGCAACTTCCATGAGATGGCGGTTCTTTCTCTCAGCCACTCCATTTTGTTGTGGTGTGTAAGGGCAGCTTGTTTGGTGAATGATTCCATGTTTGGTTAAGTGGTTCTTGAATGCGTGGCTAGTATATTCCCCACCATTATCTGACCTAAATATTTTGATCTTGGCATTGTAATGGTTAGTAACATAGCTCTGAAAATTCATAAAAGCTTCTAACACCCTATCTTTAGATTGGATCAAGGTCAGCCATGTATACTTTGATTTTTCATCTATAAAGGTGACAAAATACTTATGACTTTCTCTAGAGGCACAAGGGGCAGTCCACACATCAGAGTGAATCAAATCAAAACAATGCTCATAGATAGTCATTGACTTAGGAAAAACAGACTTGCAATGTTTGCCTAAGATACAAGCCTCACAACTATCATTTTGAAATGAAAGATTAGGCAACATTAACCCTAAGGCACGAGAGTGAGGGTGACCTAATCTAGCATGCCATAATACATCAGAAGCTAAAACAGAAGCAGAATTAAAAGCAGAAGGTAAATCAGAACTAGACTTGGTGTCTTCTAGCAAATAAAGGTCTCCTTTGCTCACACCCTTTCCAATCATCTTACTTGTCTTAATATCCTGAAAATGTACCTCATTAGGACTAAAAATAACATGACAATTAAGATCAGTAGTGGCTTTCTTAACTGAGAGCAAGTTAGATGTAAAAGAGGGCATGTAGAGAGCTTTAGATTCTTTTTCAAATAGTTTCAGGTTTCCTATGCCCTTAATGGGTATCCTATCACCATTTGCAATTACCACACTTCCTAAGGCAGGTTGAACATTACTAATCAGTCTAGCATCCCTAATCATATGGTGAGAAGCTCCTGAATCAATGATCAAAGGCCTAGGATTTTGAGGTGTGCAATGCAGTGAATTTAAAGCATTATGAACATTACTACTAGGGTTACCAGAGTTTGCATTGAGAGCCTTTATGAGAGCCTCAATGTCTGACTTGCGGATGAATGCATCATCCTGAGAAGAGGTTCCAGCAATGTGAGCAGAGGAACTCATGGCTCTCCCTTCACCTTGCTGCTGCATTGACTGAGTCATCTGCTGGACATTGTTGTGAACAGCTTCATGAGCTCTAGCTTGATTGAATCTTGATGGTGGTCTGAGATGAGGATGAAGAATCCAGCACTGGTTCTTTGTGTGACCAACCTTCTTGCAATGATCACACGTTACTCCCTTCTTCTTATCCTCTGATTTGAAGTAGGCTTTGTTTGCGGATGCCATCTCAGCTTTGTTGGCCAAGGTAAGGTCTCCCTTTCCTCCAAAGAGACCAACAGACCCTTGCTCCTTTTGAATCTGAGAGCACACCTCCTCTAGACTTGGTAACTTCTCAGCTCTCAAAATGTGTTTAATGAGATCATTGTATGCTGGATTGAGAGTGAGAAGCAGTCCAAAGACCTTGTCTTGCTCACGCCTCTCATTCAGGATGGTTGGGTCTGTTGTGTTTGGTCTCAACATCTCTAGCTCTGCCCAAAGAGATCTGAACTTCCCAAAGTGTGCCGTGAAGTCCACATCCTCCTGGTTCAGGCTGTTGATGGCCTTCTTTACCTCAAATACTCTGCTGAGGTTTGAAATGTTTCCATAAACCTTTTGTAGAGTATCCCACAACTCCTTTGCGGTCTCACAGTATGAGTAAGCCTCCATTATGGAGCTATCAAGGGAGCTTTGCAAGACAGACAGCACCATGAGATCCTCTTGACCCCATTTGCCTTCATCCATCACTACAATCTCCTTTCCATCTTCTCCTTGGGTAATCTGTTTTGGTGCCTCACTGGAAGTGATGTGCTCCCATAAACCTCGACCACCAAGGGCTGTCTTGGCCAACCTTGACCAGAGTAAGTAGTTAAGACCCTTCAGGGTAACCGGGAATGATCACTGCCTTGTGCTGCTCCATCTTCAACTGTTATTATCCAGCGGGTAAAAGGGTGAACCAAGAAGGATTCTTGAGTTTTGAAGACTGGATTGATGAGATACCAAGTGTAGACTAAGTATACTCTCTTGTGACAGGATGAAATGAGCAGAAAAGAGTGAGCACTTCCTGGAAACTGAGCAAGAACTCGCAAGAACAGTCTTATTATCCACTGGATAAAAGGATGTTCTTCAAGAAATTAAGAAAGTAAACAGATGAAGTGAACAAAGGAAGTAACAGAAAGAGATTTGCGGAAGAGAATAGGTGTTTAGGAGCTTACAAGCTCTGATACCATGTAAGTTTTGTGAAGAATAAGTGAGAAACCAGAGAAGAACAAGAGAGAGAGTAGAGAGAATCGTAAGGCAAGAGAGAGAGAGAGAAGGAAGATTTTTATTTCCTTGCTTCTGAATGAGCTCTGGTACAAGAGTTAAGTAGGCAAGTTGCCTTCAGTACAGAAATGAATAAACAAAGAGAATGAATAAACTATTGTGGCTCTGGCCGAGGGAAAGTGACAGGAGCTAAACGGTCTCCTAGGCTCCCCATCCTTAAGTGGAACATGTGACTTATACTATAAACAATTCACCATCTTGTCTCCTTGCTTCCCAACGGTCTGGAGCCTCTGAGGATTCAAACTTGGCGAGTCTCCTCTCTTCCTTGTCACTCAAGTCCCTTCTAGGTCACGGATGGGAGCCTTGTTCCTCAAGCTATTCCGTACACTTGTACGGACAAGACTTAACCAATTCTTCATCCCTTTGTCTTCTTTATTTCCTCAGGTCAATAAACTCCTCATGGAAGCTATGACAAATCAACTCAACCAGAGTATGGTGGCAACCATGACCGAGATGATGAGGACCAACCTCAATGACATCAGGAGAGAGCTCAGAGAAGACATTAGGAGAGCTACTAGTCACTTGCCAAACCGAGAGACTAGGAGAGAGGAGAGACCTCATGCAACTCGCCAAGAACAGATGGTTATGAGGAGACTGATGATGAGTATGAGCACCTCAGTTCATCCTCAAGAAGACCTAGGCGTGTCCAAGAGAGAAGGATGAACCAGGGAGATGAACTTGCTGGTTTGAAGATCAAGATACCCCCATTCCATGGCAAAGCTGATCCGGATGCGTACCTTGAGTGGGAGAACAAGATTGAGCTAGTCTTTCAGTGTAAGCAGTACACAAACCACAAGAAGATTCAGATTGCTGCCACTGAGTTCTATGACTATGCTTTGAGTTGGTGGGATCAGTACATCACAACTCGTAGGAGGAATGGAGAGGAACCAGTTGAGACTTGGACAGAGATGAAGTCTATCATGCGCAAGAGGTTTGTTCCAAACCATTACCATAGGGACTTGCACCACCGGTTGAGGAAACTTACCCAAGGATCAAGATCAGTGGAGGAGTATTACCAGGAGATGGAGTTACTCATGCTAAAGGCTAGCATATCAGAAGATAGAGAAGCAACCATGTCAAGGTTCCTTTGTGGTTTAAACCGAGAAATACAAGACAATGTTGAGATGCAACATTATGTGGAGCTTGAAGAGATGCTACACAAGGCTATTCTTGTGGAGCAACAGCTCAAGAGGAGGGGACATTCACGCAACCAATATGGCTCTAACCGGTTACACAACACCAAGGAAGAGAAGTCACCTTATCCTAAGGAGTCTAAACCATTCCAGAAGGATAACAAGTCCTATCCAAGAGAAGAGACCAAACCAAGCAGTGCTCTTGACAAGGGCAAAGGCAAGGTTGAAGCTTCTAGTTCCAGAGCTCGTGATGTCAAGTGTTTCAAATGCCAAGGAAGAGGTCATTATGCCAATGAATGTACCAACAAGAGAGTCATGATCTTGCTGGAAAATGGAGAGTATGCCTCAGAAGATGACAACCCGAGTCTGACCAAGAAGACACTGAAGAAGACACTGAAGAAGAGCATGAAGAAGGACCAGTCCAGGGAAAGCTTTTAGTAGCAAGAAGGCTTCTAAGCTTGCAAAACAAGGCTGAGGAGCTAGAGCAGTGTGAGAACCTCTTCTACACCCGGTGCTTGGTCCAAGGAAAAGTGTGCAGCCTCATTGTTGATGGAGGTAGTTGTGTGAATGCTGCGAGTGAAACAATGGTCCAGAAGTTGGGATTGAAGGTTCAGAAACATCCCAAGCCATACCGGTTACAATGGCTGAATGAAGAAGGCACCATGAAGGTTTCAAGTCAAGTCCTTATTCCCTTAGCCATTGGGAGATATGAAGATGAAGTCTTGTGTGATGTGTTGCCTATGCAAGCTGGTCACATACTTATTGGAAGACCTTGGCAATCTGATCGCCGAGTCATCCACGATGGCTTCACCAACAAGCACTCCTTTGAGTTCAAGGGCCGCAAGACCACCCTGGTTCCCTTGACACCCAAGGAAGTACAACAAGATCAGATTCAACTCCAAAAGAAGAAGGAGATTGATTTAAAACCAGCTGGAACTAAGCAGCCAAACTTCTATGCTAACATGGGTGATATCAAAAGAACTCTCAACTCTAAACAATCTGCTATCTTACTTGTGTTTAAAGAGACTCTTTTGAACTTAACAGATTCTACACCGGTGTATCCGAGGGAAATGGTTTCTCTTTTGCAGGAGTTTCAAGATGTATTTCCAGAAGACAATCCCATTGGCTTACCACCTTTGAGAGGAATTGAGCATCAGATAGACTTTGTACCAGGATCTACACTTCCAAACCGTCCAGCATACAGAACCAATCCGGTTGAGACCAATGAGTTGCAAAGACAAGTAGAGGAACTCATGGAGAAGGGCTATATCCGAGAGAGTTTGAGCCCATGTGCTGTACCAGTGCTCCTAGTGCCTAAGAAAGATGGTACATGGCGTATGTGTGTTGATTGTAGATCAATCAACAACATCACAGTGAAGTATCGCCACCCTATCCCTAGACTTGATGATATGCTTGATGAATTACATGGTTCTTGCATCTTTTCTAAGATTGATTTAAAAAGTGGTTATCATCAGATTAGGATGAAAGAAGGAGATGAATGGAAAACTGCATTCAAAACTAAACATGGATTATATGAGTGGTTAGCTATGCCATTTGGATTAACCAATGTGTGAGATAGACAGATTATGGTGTGTGAGTGATGTAGAAACAGAGTATAGAATGATGTAAGAGAAAGAGAATCAGAGAGACAAGTGAGATTTAAAGAGACTGCAATGTAGAGTATTGGAGAATAAAAGAGATTTAGGAGGAGTATGAGATTATTGTGAGAGATTTCGTGTAAGAGAGTAAGTAACCAGAGAATAGAGAGATTAATGAGACAGGAGAATGGTGAAGAAGAAAGGGGAATTCCCCACTTTCAGCTTAATTTGTTTTGATTACAAGAGAGGCTAATATATAGCCCAACTACACAACAAACTAGCTAATAAACAATTACTTGTGTAGGGAATGGATAAACAATAATATTGTGGGGAAATCAGAAGGGGCAGGCTGGCTGGGACAGGCTGGGCACGTCCAGAAAGGTGAGAAAGTGACTGGAGGAAGAGGCACACACAGATTGGTGTGATAGTGACAGGTCAGTCCTTCTTCTTATGCACCACTTGCTCTCTTTCTTGTCTAAATCAGACCAGCTAGTTCCAATTGCATTCAAACTGAATTGCCTTGACTTCTGGAGCATTAGCCACGTCCATAATGTCTTCCCCACTCATTCCTTGCCTTGCAAGTCAAGTCTGGTTAGGTTTTGGATGAACAGTAGACAGATTCAAATCTTCTCACTTTGCTGTCCTAGTTTGAACCTTAATCCAGCTTGCTTCGTCTTCTCTATCTTTTATTATTCCCACACTCCCTCTCAAGCTTGACCATAGGAGATCCTTGGACAAGCTTGGAACCTTGAAGAAGCTCCCTCATTAAAACCTTGGCCAGAAAACCCTCCTTAGGGATAAAACCAACCAAGGAAAAGAGTAGAGTTCTCCAAAGCCTAGGGATTGGCCAGTGAGCCTAAGGAACTTCAGATTTATCATGGTGGAGTCCTTAGGCTCTGGATCTTGGCCTAACTTGTGGTGCAAGCGTGGACTCCATCACTTGCACACACCAACACCTTGGACTCTTCTTATACCCCGGTTTGTGTCTCCCCCTCTCTTCTGACTACTCGGCATCTTGATAGGTAAGGATGGACCGGTTCTTTGCTTCATTGAGTCTCAAGTAAGGTACCTGATACAATATCCCACAGGTGCATCAGTTCTCAAGGTAATGCACTAATCACAATAATCTCAATAACATTTTAATCATAAGAACAACAATGAATGTTTTGAGATGAGTTTAAGGTGCTTCCCTTTCATCATTATGGTAGGGAGTGAACTCCACTTGAGTCCCCACTTGGTAAGACATCTCTCAGATCATAGGAAGCTCATTCACACTCCCCCTCAAGCTTGGAACCGAGAATAGGTGAAGGTCCAAGCTTGCAAGGTTGCAATGAGTTCATGATAGCTTCTTTGATCCGGCTGGTGAGGAAAGATGCAAGAGTGAACTCCACTTCTTACCAAGAGACAATGGACGACTTGGATCCTCAGAATTGCACACCAATATCCCTCCTCAAGCTTGATCCAGAGAGAATAGGTGAAGGACCAAGCTTGGAAGTGGGCAGTACTGAGCTTGAACCAGGAGCACAACAGTTCCAACACCTGCGCTTAAGCCAACTGATCCACCTTTGATCTCTGCTCCATTGCCTTTGGACCACCGGTCTCCTCATGACTTAGGTGATGGTCTTCCTTGTGTGTCTCATGAACCAGGAGCTCAACACCCAAACAGGCTGCGCTTAATTCAACCGGTTCTACACACAAGCTATCTCTCCATGGTCAGGAATATACATCATGTGTAGGCTCTGAACTTCATGGGCAATGTCTTCTTCTTTGTCTTGGATTGGTGGTGGACAGAGAGCACCTCTTGTGTACCTGAAACATCACTCAAACTCCAGCAAGAATTAGACCACACAGTATGACCAGACCTTGATAACTCACCACGTCTGATCCATCATGTTAAACAAGATGCAAAGGACTGAATCTAAACAACTCATTCAGTTCAAATCCAAGCAACCAACTCTCTAAATGCACATGTATGATAACTCATCAATAACAAGGTATTTAGGCAAATTTTAATGACTATTTAAGCAACACTATGATTAAATGTCAAAAACAGAGACTAGACAACTCATCTAATCACCTTAACCAGTTTAAGAATGCATCACAGGACCAGGAACAACCTATGGATGCAAAACAAGACATAGAGCCAACATATAGATGCATTACATGACCAGGAAACTCTCCTAGACCTCTAGCAATGCCACAAGACTCAAACCAGGTTCTAGACAACTCGCCTAGACAATTCTGAACACAAACAATTTATCTAAAGCAATAACTAGTCATGACCATGCTAGCAAGCTTAGAAACAATTCAAAACAGAACCACACACACAGTTTTTGTATTATGGGACAGAAACTAGGTTCAACAACTCTAGCACTTGAACCTGTCCCAAGAACAAAACAATTCACAAATAATTAAACTAGGACATTAACTAGACATAACCATGCTAGTAAACTCCTAGAACAGACCACACACAACCAGAAAAAATTTAAACAATTATTAAGTATACTGGGACAGAAACTAGGTTCAACAACTCTAGCAACTTTAAACTGTCTCTAAGATACTAAACACACCACTCAACACAACCAGACATAAAGACACAAGCTTTACTCAAGGGAAAGAGGTTTAGCTTACAACCAAGGAACCGATCTGGTTCCTTGAACCTCCAAGGCACATGGTTCACCTGAACTTGGCAGATTTGGATTTTGGGTTCTCTACCCAACTCCATTCCTTTGAGTGTGCTTTCCCCTTGAACCTCTCATGCTTAGGACCTCTCCTTTCTTCCTGTTTACCAGACGCCACCTTCTGGAAGATAGTGAGAGACTCCATCTTGAAACGAACATCAGAATTGCTTGTACAGATTTTGTTTGGAGTTTTGCTTGCCAAACAGCTCCAAAACATTTTGCTTCCAAGAGATCTCTTAAGGATGGACAGGAGGCACGAGGATAGACTCTGGAGAGTCTCTGTACACGCCATTGTTGCAGTCTTCTTCCTCTTGAAGAGACTGAACAGCCAACTAGACAAAAACTTCTCAGATTGTTTTAAAACAGCCATGAGGGTGAGCTTGTGCTTGATTTGCGGAAGCTTTGAGTTTCAGGAGCTTGGGAGCTCTGATTCCATGTGAGAATAGACAGATTATGGTGTGTGAGTGATGTAGAAACAGAGTATAGAATGATGTAAGAGAAAGAGAATCAGAGAGACAAGTGAGATTTAAAGAGACTTCAATGTAGAGTATTGGAGAATAAAAGAGATTTAGGAGGAGTATGAGATTATTGTGAGAGATTTCATGTAAGAGAGTAAGTAACAAGAGAATAGAGAGATTAATGAGATAGGAGAATGGTGAAGAAGAAAGGGGAACTCCCCACTTTCAGCTTAATTTGTTTTGATTACAAGAGAGGCTAATATATAGCCCAACTACACAACAAACTAGCTAATAAACAATTACTTGTGTAGGGAATGGATAAACAATAATATTGTGGGGAAATCAGAAGGGGCAGGCTGGCTGGGACAGGCTGGGCACGTCCAGAAAGGTGAGAAAGTGACTGGAGGAAGAGGCACACACAGATTGGTGTGATAGTGACAGGTCAGTCCTTCTTCTTATGCACCACTTGCTCTCTTTCTTGTCTAAATCAGACCAGCTAGTTCCAATTGCATTCAAACTGAATTGCCTTTACTTCTGGAGCATTAGCCACGTCCATAATGTCTTCCCCACTCATTCCTTGCCTTGCAAGTCAAGTCTGGTTAGGTTTTGGATGAATAGTAGACAGATTCAAATCTTCTCACTTTGCTGTCCTAGTTTGAACCTTAATCCAGCTTGCTTCGTCTTCTCTATCTTTTATTATTCTGATGTGATCATGGAAAGCACCAAAGAATGGAAGCATGAACCTGAACCTGAAGAGCTTGAGGATGCAACATTTAAGAGTGCATTTGATGTGATCATGGACCGGATCACTATGGAGAACAAGGAGAGTCTAGATGAGCCACATGAAGCCACATTGCACCAGCAACCTGGTGATGATGCTCTAGCCATTCCTGAAGGTCCCATGACTCGCTCCAGAGTCAAGAAGCTTGGAGAGAATGTTGTTGGATTACTCACTTCACATCCACAACAAGAAAGTTTTGGACAAGGTCTGATCCGAGATGTCTTGATCACCATTCAAGCCATCTCTACATCAAACTGAGTTAGTGGCTAGGCAAGACATGGGGTGCGTGCTCTTTTCCTTGCTTTTGGTTTTGTCCCACGAGGTTTTCCGGAGGAAGGTTTTTAACGAGGCCACAACTTGTCTTCACATCACTTAGGCCCTATCACGGTCCAAGACTAAAGAAGCTTACATTTTTATTTCATTTTAAGCTTATATTAAACTTAGACTATAGTTTCCTTTTCTTGCTTAATGTCGAAACCCTAGAGAGCATGTTCTCTGGTTTCTTATTTAAATGGGTCTCTAAACCCTATTGTATTCATCCAGCCTTTTAGTAACAAGTATCTTTTCTCCTCGACGGCTCTCTCTCTAGAAAGTGTGTTGAGTCTGGTGTGTAGTATCCAGAGACTAAGGGTGTCTAATTTGGTGTGTCATATCCGAGTTATTCATCTAGGAGTATCAAGAGATCATCCATCCCACTTGTGTCACCTTTCAATCCACAAACCTTGAAGAACTTGAGTCTCTGATTCGTTCTTGCAAGGATCTATACATTCCCATCAACCAAAGAGCATCCTAGGGACGCATCAAGTGGTATCAGAGCAACTTTGGTTGGGAAGTACTCGCTATTCTCTCTTGTTTTCTTTTTGTTTCATCCGTGTTTCATCTCTAACACCTTGAATAAGCAGTAGAACTGATTTGTTTAGGGCTGCTCGAACTGCATGAGAGATTAGACAAGGATTTTAAGACTTTCCTTTTTGGGTTTTTCGGAAACCCTAGAGAGAGAAGAACCCTAGCCGCATGCTTTGCTTAGGCGATCACTTTGTTCATTTGTCTAACCTGTTTATCACCTTGAACACGAGTAGAATAAGGATGTTAGGGTGCTAGAAAACCTTAGAAGAGATTAGGAATAAGTTGAGAAGTTTTTCCTTTTTGCTTGATCATTTCCTTTTAGCTTAGCCGATTATCCTTTTTGCTTTTGTCTTGCAAAACAAGCTCACACTGCCCAATCCGACCAGCACTATACCAGGTATGATCCAAGACCAAAATACAATCAGTAGAACTAAATTGTGTGTTTATGGCACAGGAATCCAGAAGGAGTTCACAACCCAAATTAAAAGGAGGTCAGTTCTGATGTTAGAAGGAAGAGACAATAAAAGTACACAAGCTGCCAAAGAGCCAACCATTCTTCCACTTGCTGAAACTTTTTGGGTAAATCTAAACCTTACTTGTCCTATTTATAAAAACTCAAGACTAGATATAATGCACTTGTTTCCTGCCAAAAGTGTTGATTTTATTTCAGGAACAAAGGCTAAGGACAACATGGATGATCCACACAAGGAGATCACAAGGTGTTTAAAAGAGAAAAGGAATCAAGAAGTTGTCAACAGTAACCCCATGACTCCAGACGACCCAGAAGATAAAACACCACCCATAAGAGTTCCATACCAAAACCTAGGAGTAGTCCTGTCTTTCCTACTCAAAGGAGAACCACCAGATGTGCCACCAAAGCACAAACCTATCAAATACCAAGGTAAGTCCCTAGAATCTCAAAGGAGGATGAAACCTGACTTGCTCTGTATTGGTGCAGGTTATCCAGTTTCGAGGTCGAAACTTTTTCAAGGGGGAGGGTATGATGCGGCCATCAAACCAGTAGCTGAACCAGAGGCCAACCAGTTGCACCAATCAATCAACCAAAGGACCAGCCAGGACATGTGTGCAGTCAAAACGCCATATCTCTTCAACCCGGAAGATTTTTGCCATGAAACTAATTTTAATCCATTCTACACTCAATAAGCAGTCAACCCCAATTGGAATCATTGTCAAAGCTATTCGGAACGGGAAGATATGAATTTTACAAACCGGAGGTTCTCCAGCCCGTTCATCTGCGAGTATCCGAGTTTAGGAATTGTTTCAAGCCCAAGGAAGAAGGTATCCGATCCAAACCAACTCGTGGGCTTCAATATGGATCTCCTAGCTTTCCAAAAAGCCCAGAATGAGAAGAAATGGTCACGGAATTATGAAGTTATGATCCAATCTCCAGAACCGGCCAAATCAGTGCTACACTTGCCTCAATTGGGAGCTAGCCGGTTCAATCTTAGTCAAACCGAATCATGGCGACCAGGAGTGTTTTATTATCATATAAGAAGTATATCCAAGGGTACAGGAGGAGTAGAAGTATTCTTACCATGGACCAAGAAGCATAGGATCAGGAGGATCTATTTCTGGCCACACTTACCTTATTTGGAGCCTCAAGAATTCAAACTCCAACAGCTATAATCCTCTCAGCTTATGCACGAGTTAAGCACCCTCCAATGCATCCAGAAGGTTCCCAGGAAGCTATCTTACCCCCTTAAACCGTCCAGATTCAAAGATTCCCAAGCCAAGACCAAATCCCAAAGATATCTCTCTAAAGACCTTATTTCGATCTTCATCAGCACCATTTAAGCCATTTGCTTTATTTTGTTTCCTTTTGCTTCATATGGCCGTTTGGCCTTTGTCTAATGTCGTTTCCTATATAAGCACACTAATTTGTACATTTTAGAATCACCTTTCAATCAATAAAATTCAGTACCAAGAGTATTTCTTTCAAAGAGTTGTCTTTGAGTTGTTCTTTAGTTTCTAGGTGTGAGATACATTAGGAGACTATAGAGATCGTGGTTCATAGGTTCCTTGAGAGATTCAGAAGCCTTGAGACACAGATTGAGAGAGTCAATCATCACCCACGGATTGAGAGAGTCAATCGCCATCCATCCTGCATCATCGATCCATCCATCCGCCATATAAACCTTCACTCCATCGATCATTCCATCCCTTATCCCTTTTATTTCCTTTGTTCTTATTTTGTTTATCATATCATTACCGTACTATTCTATCTTGTTTCAGGTTGTCTTCGACGGAATAGAGCAGTAGTAACTCCATCAACCAGTACCATCTCCATCGGTTTATCGATCATTACCATCTCATCGCCCATCACACCACCCTCGCTTCCCAGCCTACATCATTTGGTATCAGAGCGTGATCGAGAACCCAACTTAAACCCAAGAACCCAACTTGTTATAGATGTCATAAGCGTGAACACCTTGCTGCTGTTTGTCCATCTAAGAAAACTTTGAATGGAACATCACTAGGAGAGAAAACTGAAATATCAAAAATCAGTGATAGTTTAATTCAATCTAATTTGTTGGTTCCCAATGCTTGTATAATGCACTTTTCTATGCCAAAAGGTGTCAATGCAGGTCATAAGGAGTTTGAAGTTGATCAAAAAGACTTGCATCTTGACCATATCAAGATATGGAAGCCACCAGATATGCAGCAACTTCAGTACCAATGCAAAGATTATCAAAATGTAATTGGAGATGAAGAATTCACTAGAGTCAATGGTGAAGTGATTACTGGAGCAGGAGAAGAACTCATGTTTTCTTCTCAAATCAAAGAGAAACCACCAGATAAACTTAGTCTACAACAATCTCCAAAGAAACCAACCCGGGGTAACTATCTAAACTCAAAGAAAAACATGAAACCTGATTTGCTTGCTGTTGGTACAGGTCAAACTGTTTTGAGATCTACCATTTTCGAAAAGAGAAGCAATAATAATGATCAGAGTATCAAGAATGGGTTGTTGGCTAAGTTGATGATGCAACAATCAAACCTTGGAAACTGTCTAGCCGCCAGCTTTGACATAGGAACAGTCCGAGGGTCATATCTCAACAACCACAAGGAATTAACCATCAAACTCGACTGCCATGGAAACCTAACTCATCAGGGTCTCACATCGATTTGGAATCAAGTCCAAACCTTCTCAGATGAAAGAGTTATGGGTTCTACAAATCGGGTGATCCTGTATTGGCTATCTTTGAATTTTTTTGAGTTTAAAACATCTCAATCCTATATATGGCGACCAGGTGAGCATGCTAAGGTAAGTGATCATGTTTTCAAGAGTTCTTTTATCAATTACACAGATATGATGCACTTGTTTTTGTCAAAAGAGCCATGTGCAGATTATAATGAAGCTTGGAAGCATACAAGAAGAAAGAACAAGCATGTGGAAGACAAGCGGTTCAAGCCACCTGATTTGGATCAGGACAAGCACCAAGACATCACTGGATTCATCCTCATCAAAGAAGCACCACCAGATGCAGCACACAAGCCAAAACCGAGCAAAAACCAATTTGGGATAAGATTATTACTCTTTGATAAACTTTCATGTGCTAACTTGCTTTGTTTCAATATATCAGGTTTGAGTAATGAATCAGGAACTAAATGGATTAATGCCTTCTACATATCCAAACCAGTCAGCAACAATGCCTATCAAAGAGGCTTGCAAGGTAAGTGTAATCTGATTTTAAACTTCGATGTTACTAACTTGGTCCCCTCTATTGCAGGTAAAACAGATTTGAGGACAAATCTTTTTGAAGAGGGAGGGGATGATGTGATCATGGAAAGCACCAAAGAATGGAAGCATGAACCTGAACCTGAAGAGCTTGAGGATGCAACATTTAAGAGTGCATTTGATGTGATCATGGACCGGATCACTAAGGAGAACAAGGAGAGTCTAGATGAGCCACATGAAGCCACATTGCACCAGCAACCTGGTGATGATGCTCTAGCCATTCCTGAAGGTCCCATTACTCGTTCCAGAGTCAAGAAGCTTGGAGAGAATGTTGTTGGATTACTCACTTCACATCCACAACAAGAAAGTTTTGGACAAGGTCTGATCCGAGATGTCTTGATCACCATTCAAGCCATCTCTACATCAAACTGAGTTAGTGTCTAGGCAAGACATGGGGTGCGTGCTCTTTTCCTTGCTTTTGGTTTTGTCCCACGAGGTTTTCCGGAGGAAGATTTTTAACGAGGCCACAACTTGTCTTCACATCACTTAGGCCCTATCTCGGTCCAAGACTAAAGAAGCTTACATTTTTATTTCATTTTAAGCTTATATTAAACTTAGACTATAGTTTCCTTTTCTTGCTTAATGTCGAAACCCTAGAGAGCATGTTCTCTGGTTTCTTATTTAAATGGGTCTCTAAACCCTATTGTATTCATCCAGCCTTTTAGTAACAAGTATCTTTTCTCCTTGACGTCTCTCTCTCTAGAAAGTAAGTCGATTCTGGTGTGTAGTATCCAGAGACTAAGGGTGTCTAATTTGGTGTGTCATATCCGAGTTATTCATCTAGGAGTATCAAGAGATCATCCATCCCTCTTGTGTCACCATTCAATCCACAAACCTTGAAGGACTTGAGTCTCTGATTCGTTCTTGCAAGGATCTATCCATTCCCATCAACCAAAGAGCATCCTAGGGACGCATCATATTCCAACACAATGCACCTAGTACATTCATGAGGTTAATGAATCATGTTCTTAGATCATTCATAGGCATTTCTGTTGTAGTATACTTTGATGACATCTTAGTATATAGCAAGAACTTACAAGAGCATCTAGATCATCTTAGGGCTGTCTTGAATGTTTTAAGGAATGAGAAGCTTTATGCCAACTTGAAGAAGTGCACCTTTTGCACAGATAACTTGGTTTTTCTAGGCTTTGTTGTGAGTGCAGATGGAGTTAAGGTTGATGAAGAGAAGATCAAAGCCATCAAAGACTGGCCGAGTCCAACCACAGTAGGAGAAGTGAAGAGTTTCCATGGACTTGCTGGGTTCTATAGGCGATTTCTGAGGGACTTTAGCACCATTGCAGTTCCCTTGACTGAAGTGATAAAGAAGGATGTTGGATTCAAGTGGGGAGAAGCACAAGAGAAGGCTTTCCAGAGCCTAAAAGAGAAGCTTACTCAATCACCTCTTCTTATGCTTCCTGATTTTACTAGAACATTTGAAATAGAATGTGATGCCTCAGGAATTGGAATTGGTGCTGTGTTGATGCAGGATAGGAAACCTATTGCATACTTCAGTGAGAAGCTTGGAGGAGCCACTCTCAACTATGCAACCTATGACAAAGAGCTATATGCCTTGGTGAGGGCATTACAAACGTGGCAACACTACTTGTGGCCCAAGGAGTTTGTCATACACACTGATCATGAGTCCCTAAAGTATCAAAAAGGGCAGAGTAAGCTTAGCAAGAGACACGCAAGGTGGGTTGGATTCATTGAGACCTTCCCATACGTGATCAAGTATAAACAAGGTAAGGAGAATGTGGTTGCTGATGCACTATCTCGGAGGTATGTTCTCTTGACCACCCTAGATGCTAAGTTGCTTGGGTTTGAGCAGATAAAAGAAATGTATGACACTGACCATGATTTCAAGGAAGCCTATGCTTCTTGTGCTAAGTTTGCTGCAGGGCATTACTTTAGAAAAGAAGGCTACTTGTTTTATGACAATAGATTGTGTGTGCCTAACTGCTCTTTGAGAGATCTTTTTATCAGGGAATCCCATGGGGGCAGTCTAATGGGACACTTTGGGATGGCCAAGACCTTAAAAGTTTTTCAGGATCATTTCTATTGGCCGCACATGAAGAGAGATGTAGAGAGAATCTGTGGGAGGTGTGCTACTTGCAAGCATGCTAAGTCCCAAGTCCAATCCCAGGGTTTGTATACTCCTTTACCCATTCCACACCATCCCTGGAATGACATTTCCATGGACTTTATTGTTGGTTTACCTAGGACTAGAACAGGAAAGGATTCAATCTTTGTGGTTGTTGATAGGTTCTCTAAGATGGCACATTTCATAGCATGTCATAAGACTGATGATGCATTGCATGTTGCTAACTTGTTCTTTAAAGAGGTTGTTCATTTGCATGGCATGCCTAGAACTATAGTTTCTGATAGGGACACTAAGTTTCTTAGTTACTTCTGGAAGACACTTTGGTCTAAGCTAGGCACTAAATTGTTGTTTTCTACTACATGTCATCCACAAACTGATGGACAAACTGAAGTAGTTAATAGAACCTTAGGAACACTCCTGCGTGCATTCATTAAAAAGAACTTAAGGACATGGGAAGAGTACTTACCACACTGTGAATTTGCATACAATCATGCTATGCATTCTGCTTCTAAGTATTCACCTTTTGAGATTGTTTATGGGTTCAATGTTAGAATAAGTGTGTTTAGTGTCTGGTTTGTGTGTAGAAGATGAAGAACAGGAAGAACTAGAGTGAAGGTAAAGAGAATTCGTGAGAGAGTGTAGAGAGAGAATTCGTGAGAGAGTGTAGAGAGAGAGAGACGAGAATAGAGAAATGAGGAATTGTATTCCTTGCCTTAATCGGTTCATAGGACACATACATAAATAGAGAAACAAGTTGACTGAGAAATGAATAAACTAATAGGTCTGAGCAAGGCAGAGAACAGTCTGGACCAGGCAGATGGCTCGTCCAGCTTAGGTGAAAGTGACTGGTCCTTATGTCTCTCTCATCCGATTCAAACCTTAACCAAGCATGTGATCTTCTTCTGTCTTGACTCCAACGGCTCCTCCTCTCTTGCTAAAGCTTAGACAGATATTTAAATAAGTCTTTCCCGGTTCAACTCTCCTCTTGTGTGTCGTGCAAGTCAAGCTAGGTTTAGGGTGTACGGACTTGTACGGATCAGTTCACTCTTGATCATCCGGAATGCTTCTCTTGTCTTGATCTCTCAACTCTTGCCATTCACTTCTTCATGTCAACACTGCATCCTCTTGTTTATTGCTTCATGTTCACACTCCCCCTCAAGCTTGACTATGGGGAACCAGTCAAGCTTGGATACCATGAAGCATTCCCTCATTAAAACCTTACTTGGAAAAACCACTAGGGATAAAAACCAAGCAAGGAAAAAAGAGTAGAATACTTCATGGCAAGAGGATTAGTGACATGTGAGGTCTATGAGTCCAAGTCTAGGATGAATGGACTCACAAACCTTGCTGCTGGCTGCCTTAGTGAATATATCAGCCAGTTGATCTTCACTTCTGGTATAGCATGGAAGAATGACTTGATGTTCCACTGCTTGCCTGACCTTATGGCAATCCACCTCTATATGCTTGGTTCTCTCATGGAATACTGAGTTGGATGCAATGTGTATGGCTGCCTGATTATCACAGTGCATTGTCATGGGTGTAGTGATCTCTATACCCAAGTCCTTTAGCAATCCCTTGATCCATATGAGTTCACTAGTTAGCTTCCTCATAGATCGGTATTCTGCCTCAGCACTTGAGCAAGATACCACCTTCTGCTTCTTGCTTTTCCATGTGACTAAGTTTCCTCCAATGAATGTGCAATAGCCTGTGGTTGATCTTCTATCAACTCTGTCTCCAGCCCAATCAGCATCACAATATCCTACAACTTCAGTACTCTTGTTGCACGCCATCCACACACCTTAACCAGGAGCTTCTCTTAAGTATCTCAAGATCCTCTCCACCATATTCCAGTGATGAACTTTGGGGTCTTGCATGTGTTGAATCACTTGGTTCACAGCAAAGCACACATCTGGATGGGTGATGGTTAGGTAGATTAGCTTTCCAACCATCCTCCTATACTTCTTGACATCTTCAAAGGATGTCTCTTCAAACTCCCCCTCTCGCAGTACCTTGTAGCCTTCTTCCAATGGGGTTTTGGCTTGTCTTCCTCCAAGGTTTCCTGCCTCATTTAAGATGTCAAGTGTGTACTTCCTTTGGGATAAGAAAAGCTCCTCTTTAGATCGGCATATTTCAATCCCAAGGAAGTACTTTAACTCTCCTAAATCCTTAATATCAAATGCTGTTTTAAGAAAGGTTTGTTGACATGAATCAATAAAAGAGAAGGCAAGTTAGTGTTTAGGTTCAGATGGAAACAAGGTACACTGTCCGTACAAAGCCTTGTGACACAAGCTTGTCCGTAAAAGGAGTGGTACCC
>CAJHQQ010005200.1:0-19281 GCA_905132885.1 Moricandia moricandioides
CGAGTACTTCCCAACCAAAGTTGCTCTGATACCACTTGATGCGTCCCTGGGATGCTGTCTGGTTGATGGGAATGGATAGATCCTTGCAAGAACGAATCAGTGACTCAAGTTCTTCAAGGTTTGTGGATTGAATGGTGACACAAGAGGGATGGAAGATCTCTTGATACTCCTAGATGAACAAATCAGATATGACACACCAATTTAGACACCCTTAGGTCTCTGGATACTACACACCAGAACTCGACACACTTTCTAGAGAGAGAGCCGTCAAGGAGAAAGATAACTTGTTGATTAAAAGATGGATGATTACAATAGGGTTTAGAGACCCATTTAAATAAGGAGAAACCAGAGAACATGCTCTCTAGGGTTTCGGAAATAAGCAAAAAGGAAACTATAGTTTAAGTTTAACATAAGCTTTAAAATGAAATAAAATGTAAACTTCTTTAGCCTTGGACCGAGATAGGGCCTAAGTGATGTGAAGACATGTTGTGGCCTCGTTAAAAACCTTCCTCCGGAAAACCTCGTGGGACAAAACCAAAAGCAAGGAAAAGAGCACGCACCCCATGTCTTGCCTAGACACTAACTCAGCTTGATGTATAGATGGCTTGAATGGTGATCAAGACATCTCGGATCAGACATTGTCCAAGACTTTCTTGTTGTGGATGTGAAGTGAGTAATCCAACAACATTCTCTTTAAACTTCTTGACTCTGGAACGAGTCATGGGACCTTCAGGAATGGCTAGAGCATCATCACCAGGCTGCTGGTGTCAATGTGGCTTCATGTGGCTCATCTAGACTCTCCTTGTTCTCCTTAGTGATCCGGTCCATGATCACATCAAGTATCAAGAAGAAATTGCCAACTCTCCAAACATGGCAAACTGGAATCTACTTCGGTTAAAAGTGGGATAACTTCTTCATCATAACTCCTATGATCTTGATTCAACTTCAGGTTGATTCTACACTGATTTATGAGTCCAAATCAAGATTCTTACATCATGATTCATTCTGGTTTTATTTGTATCAAGAAGAAATTACCAATCTCCAAACAGGGTAAACTGGAGTCACTTCGGTTAAAAGTGGGATAACTTCTTCATCATGACTCCTATGATCTCGATTCAACTTCAGGGTGATTCTACTCTGAGTAAGGAGTCCAAATCAATCTTCTTACATCGTGATTCATTATGGTTTCATTAGTATCAAGAATAAATTGGCTAAATCTCCAAACATGGCAAACTGGAATCACTTAGGTAAAAAGTGGGATAATTCTTCATCATAACTCCTATGATATTGATTTAAACTTCAGGGTGATTCTAAACTGATTAATGAGTCCAAATTAAGATTCTTACATCGTGATTCATTCTGGTTTTATTAGTTTCAAAAAGAAATTGCCAAATCTCCAAACAAGGTAAATTGGAGTCACTTCGGTTAAAAGTGGGATAACTTCTTCATCATAACTCCTATGATATTGATTCAACTTGAGGGTGATTCTAAACTTATTTATGAGCCCAAATAAAACTTCTTACATCGTGATTCGTTCTGGTTTGATTAGTATCAAGAAGAAATTGCCAACTCTCCAAACAGGACAAACTGGAATCACTTCGGTTAAAAGTGGGATAACTTCTTCATCATAACTCCTATGATCTTGATTCAACTTCAGGGTGATTCTACATTGATTTATGAGTCCAAATCAAGATTCTTACAGTCGTGATTCAATTCTGGTTTTATTTGTATCAAGAAGAAATTACCAAATCTCCAAACAGGGTAAACTGGAGTCACTTCGGTTAAAAGTGGGATAACTTCTTCATGATAACTCCTATGATCTTGATTCTACTTCAGGGTGATTCTACACTGATTAATGAGTCCAAATCAAGCTTCTTACATCGTGATTCATTATGGTTTTATTAGTATCAAGAATAAATTGCTAAATCTCCAAACATGGCAAACTGGAATCACTTCGGTTAAAAGTGGGATAATTCTGCATCATAACTCCTATGATATTGATTCAACGTCAGGGTGATTTACACTGATTTATGAGTCCAAATCAAGATTCTTACATCGTGATTCATTCTGGTTTTATTTATATCAAGAAGAAATTACCAAATCTCCAAACAGGGTAAACTGGAGTGACTTCGGTTAAATGTGGGATAACTTCTTCATCATAACTCCTATGATCTTGATTCAACTTCAGGGTGATTCTACAATGATTTACGAGTCGAAATCAATCTTCTTACATCGTGATTCATTCTGGTTTTATTAGTATCAAGAAGAAATTGCCAACTCTCCAAACAGGGTAAACTGGAATCACTTCGGTTAAAAGTGGGATAACTTCTTCATCATAACTCCTACGATCTTGATTCAACTTCAGGGTGATTCTACACTGATTAATGAGTCCAAATCAAGCTTCTTACATCGTGATTCATTATGGTTTGATTAGAATCAAGAAAAATTGCCAACTCTCCAAACAGGGCAAACTGGAATCACTTCGGTTAAAAGTGGGATAACTTCTTCATCATAACTCCTATGATCTTGATTCAACTTCAGGATGATTCTACACTGAGTAATGAGTCCAAATCAAGCTTATTACATCGTGATTCATTATGGTTTTATTATTATCAAGAATAAATTGCTAAATCTCCAAACATGGCAAACTGGAATCATTTCGGTAAAAAGTGGGATAATTCTTCATCATAACTCCTATGATATTGATTAAACTTCAGGGTGATTCTAAACTGATTAATGAGTCCAAATCAAGATTCTTACATCGTGATTCATTCTGGTTTTATTAGTATCAAGAAGAAATTGTCAAATCTCTAAACAAGGTAAATTGGAGTCACTTCGGTTAAAAGTGGGATAATTTCTTCATCATAACTCCTATGATCTTGATTCAACTTCAGGGTGATTCTAATCTTATTTATGAGTCCAAATCAAACTTTTTACATCGTGATTCGTTCTGGTTTTATTAGTATCAAGAAGAAATTGCCAACTCTCCAAACAGGGCAAACTGGAATCACTTCGGTTAAAAGTGGATAACTTCTTCATCATAACTCCTATGATCTTGATTCAACTTCAGGGTGATTCTACACTGATTTATGAGTTCAAATCAAGATTCTTACATCGTGATTCATTCTGGTTTTATTTGTATCAAGAAGAAATTACCAAATCTCCAAACAGGGTAAACTGGAGTCACTTCAGTTAAAAGTGGGATAACTTCTTCATCATAACTCCTATGATCTTGATTCAACTTCAGGGTGATTCTACAATGATTTATGAGTCGAAATCAATCTTCTTAAATCGTGATTCATTCTGGTTTTATTAGTATCAAGAAGAAATTGCCAACTCTCCAAACAGGGCAAACTTGAATCACTTCGGCTAAAAGTGGGATAACTTCTTCATCATAACTCCTATGATCTTGATTCAACTTCAGGGTGATTCTACACTGATTAATGAGTCCAAATCAAGCTTCTTACATCGTGATTCATTCTGGTTTGATTAGAATCAAGAAGAAATTGCAAAATCTCCAAGCAGGGTAAACATGATTCACTTCGGTTAAAAGTGGAATAACTTCTTCATCATAACTCCTATGATATTGATTCAACTTGGAATTGCCAAATCTCCAAACATGGCAAATTGGAATCACTACGGTTAAAAGTGGGATAACTTAATCATCATAACTCCTATGATATTTATTCAACTTCAGGGTGATTTACACTGATTTATAAGTAAAAATCAAGCTTCTTACATCGTGATTCATTCTGGTTTGATTTGAATCAAGAAGAAATTGTCAAATCTCCAAACAGGATAAACTGGAATCACATCGATTAAAAGTGGAATAACTTCTTCATCATAACTCCTATGATCTTGATTCAACTTCAGGGTGATTCTACACTGATTTATGAGTCCAAATCAAGCTTCTTACATCGTGATTCATTCTGGTTTTATTAGTATCAAAAAGAAATTGCCAACTCTCCAAACATGGCAAACTGGAATCACTTCGGCTAAAAGTGGGATAACTTCTTCATCATAACTCCTATGATCTTGATTCAACTTCAGGGTGATTTTACACTGATTTATGAGTCCAAATCAAGCTTCTTACATCGTGATTCATTCTGGTTTTATTAGTATCAAGAAGAAATTGCAAAATCTCCAAACAGGGTAAACTGGATTCAATTCGGTTAAAAGTGGGATAACTTCTTCATCATAACTCCTATGATATTGATTCAACTTCAGGGTGATTATCCACTGATTTATGAGTCCAAATCAAGATTCTTACATCTTGATTCATTATGGTTTAATTAGAATCAAGAAGAAATTGCAAACTCTCCAAACAGGGCAAACTGGAATCACTTCGGTTAAAAGTGGGATAACTTCTTCATCATAACTCCTATGATCTTGATTCAACTTCAGGGTGATTCTACACGGATTTATGAGTCCAAAGCAAGCTTCTTACATCATGATTAATTCTGGTTTTATTAGTATCAAGAATAAATTGCCAAATCTCCAAACAGGGTAAACTGGAATCACTTCGGTTAAAAGTGGGATAACTTCTTCATCATAACTCCTATGATATTGATCAACTTCAGGGTGATTTACACTAATTTATGAGTACAAATCAAGCTTCTTACATCGTTATTCATTCTGGTTTGATTTGAATCAAGAAGAAATTGCCAAATCTCCAACAGGGTAAACTTGAATCACTTCGGTTAAACGTAGAATAACTTCTTAATAATAAGTCCAATGATATTGATTCAACTTCAGGATGATTCTGCACTGATTTATGAGTCCAAATCAAGCTTCTTACATCTTGATTCATTCTGGTTTGATTAGAATCAAGAAGAAATTGCCAAATCTCCAAGCAGGGTAAACTGGATTCACTTCGGTTAAAAGTGGAATAACTTCTTCATCATAACTCCTATGATATTGATTCAACTTCAGGGTGATTATCCACTGATTTATGAGTCCAAATCAAGATTATTACATCTTGATTCATTATGGTTTGATTAGAATCAAGAGGAAATTGCCAACTCTCCAAACATGGCAAACTGGAATCACTTCGGTTAAAAGTGGGATAACTTCTTCATCATAACTCTTATGATCTTGATTTAACTTCAGGGTGATTATACACTGATTTATGAGTCCAAATCAAGATTCTTACATCGTGATTCATTCTGTTTTTTTTGTTTCAAGAAAAATTACCAAATCTCCAAACAGGGTAAACTGGAGTTAAATCAAGATCATAGGAGTTATGATGAAAAAGTTATCCCACTTTTAACCGAAGTGATTCCAGTTTGCCTTGTTTAGAGATTTGGCAATTTCTTCTTGATACTAATAAAACAAGAATGAATCACGATGTAAGAAGATTGATTTGGACTCATAAATCAGTGTAGAATCACTCTGAAGTTAAATCAAGATCATAGGAGTTATGATGAAGAAGTTATCCCACTTTTAACCAAAGTGGCTCCAATTTACCTTGTTTGGAGATTTGGCAATTTCTTCTTCATTCTAATCAAAACCAGAATGAATCCCGATGTAAGAATCTTGATTTGGACTCACAAATCAGTGCAGAATCATCTTGAAGTTGAATCAATATCATTGAGGTTGGTCCTCATCATCTCGGTCATGGTTGCCACCATGTTCTGGTTGAGTTGAGCCGACATAGCCTCCATGAGAAGCTTGTTCTTCCTGACGAGTGCAGCTTCATCTTCAGACTCGGATCCCATGCTTCCTGCACAAAGGTAAACAAAATAACCAGTAAAAGGTTTCTAGGTAACAAGATAAGCAAAAAGGAAAAAGGGAGAACACAAAATCAAGCTTGTTTTGCAAGACAAAAGCAAAAAGGAAAAAATCGGCTAGGTAAAAGGAAAAGGGTTTCCGCCTACCAAGCAAAAAGGAAAAACCTCTAAACTTTTTCCAATCTTCTCTAAGGTTTTCTAGCACCCTAACAACCTTAATCTACTCGTGTTCAAGGTGATTAACAAGTTAAACAGATGAAACAAAGTGATCTACAAAGGCAAAGACTTATGCGGCTAGGGTTTCTCTCTCTAGGGCTTCCGCAAAACCAAAAAAGGAAAGTTTAAGAACCTTGTCTAATCTCTTATGAAACTCGAGCAGCCCTAAACAGATTAGTTCTACTGCTTATTCAAGGTAATAGAGAAGAAACACGGATGAAACAAAAAGAAACAAGAGAGAAAACGAGTACTTCCCAACCAAAGTTGCTCTTATACCACTTGATGCGTCCCTAGGATGCTCTCTGGTTGATGGGAATGGATAGATCCTTGCAAGAACGAATCAGTGACTCAAGTTCTTCAAGGTTTGTGGATTGAATGGTGACACAAGAGGGATGGAAGATCTCTTGATACTCCTAGATGAACAAATCGGATATGACACACCAATTTAGACACCCTTAGGTCTCTGGATACTACACACCAGAACTCGACACACTTTCTAGAGAGAGAGCCGTCAAGGAGAAAGATAACTTGTTGATTAAAAGATGGATGATTACAATAGGGTTTAGAGACCCATTTAAATAAGGAGAAACCAGAGAACATGCTCTCTAGGGTTTCGGAAATAAGCAAAAAGGAAACTATAGTTTAAGTTTAACATAAGCTTTTAAAATGAAATAAAAATGTAAACTTCTTTAGCCTTGGACCGAGATAGGGCCTAAGTGATGTGAAGACAAGTTGTGGCCTCGTTAAAAACCTTCCTCCGGAAAACCTCGTGGGACAAAACCAAAAGCAAGGAAAAGAGCACGCACCCCATGTCTTGCCTAGACACTAACTCAGCTTGATGTAGAGATGGCTTTAATGGTGATCAAGACATCTCGGATCAGACCTTGTCCAAGACTTTCTTGTTGTGGATGTGAAGTGAGTAATCCAACAACATTCTCATTAAACTTCTTGACTCTGGAACGAGTCATGGGACCTTCAGGAATGGCTAGAGCATCATCACTAGGCTGCTGGTGCAATGTGGCTTCATGTGGCTCATCTAGACTCTCCTTGTTCTCCTTAGTGATCCGGACCATGATCACATCAAGTATCAAGAAGAAATTGCCAACTCTCCAAACATGGCAAACTGGAATCACTTCGGTTAAAAGTGGGATAACTTCTTCATCATAACTCCTATGATCTTGATTCAACTTCAGGTTGATTCTACACTGATTTATGAGTCCAAATCAAGATTCTTACATCATGATTCATTCTGGTTTTATTTGTATCAAGAAGAAATTACCAAATCTCCAAACAGGGTAAACTGGAGTCACTTCGGTTAAAAGTGGGATAACTTCTTCATCATGACTCCTATGATCTCGATTCAACTTCAGGGTGATTCTACTCTGAGTAAGGAGTCCAAATCAATCTTCTTACATCGTGATTCATTATGGTTTCATTAGTATCAAGAATAAATTGGTAAATCTCCAAACATGGCAAACTGGAATCACTTAGGTAAAAAGTGGGATAATTCTTCATCATAACTCCTATGATATTGATTTAACTTCAGGGTGATTCTAAACTGATTAATGAGTCCAAATCAAGATTCTTACATCGTGATTCATTCTGGTTTTATTTGTATCAAGAAGAAATTACCAAATCTCCAAACAGGGTAAACTGGAGTCACTTCGGTTAAAAGTGGGATAACTTCATCATCATGACTCCTATGATCTCGATTCAACTTCAGGGTGATTCTACTCTGAGTAAGGAGTCCAAATCAATCTTCTTACATCGTGATTCATTATGGTTTCATTAGTATCAAGAATAAATTGCTAAATCTCCAAACATGGCAAACTGGAATCACTTAGGTAAAAAGTGGGATAATTCTTCATCATAACTCCTATGATCTTGATTCAACTTCAGGATGATTTTACACTGATTTATGAGTCCAAATCAAGCTTCTTACATCTTGATTCATTCTGGTTTTATTTGTATCAAGAAGAAATTGCCAAATCTCCAAACAGGGTAAACTGGATTCAATTTGGTTAAAAGTGGGATAACTTCTTCATCATAACTCCTATGATATTGATTCAATTTCAGGGTGATTATCCACTGATTTATGAGTCCAAATCAAGATTCTTACATCTTGATTCATTATGGTTTAATTAGAATCAAGAAGAAATTGCAAACTCTCCAAACAGGACAAACTGGAATCACTTCGGTTAAAAGTGGGATAACTTCTTCATCATAACTCCTATGATCTTGATTCAACTTCAGGGTGATTCTACACGGATTTATGAGTCCAAAGCAAGCTTCTTACATCATTATTAATTCTGGTTTTATTAGTATCAAGAATAAATTGCCAAATCTCCAAACAGGGTAAACTGGAATCACTTCGGTTAAAAGTGGGATAACTTCTTCATCATAACTCCTATGATATTGATCAACTTCAGGGTGATTTACACTAATTTATGAGTACAAATCAAGCTTCTTACATCGTTATTCATTGTGGTTTGATTTGAATCAAGAAGAAATTGCCAAATCTCCAACAGGGTAAACTTGAATCACTTCGGTTAAAAGTAGAATAACTTCTTCATAATAAGTCCAATGATATTGATTCAACTTCAGGATGATTCTGCACTGATTTATGAGTCCAAATCAAGCTTCTTACATCTTGATTCATTCTGGTTTGATTAGAATCAAGAAGAAATTGCCAAATCTCCAGGCAGGGTAAACAGGATTAACTTCGGTTAAAAGTGGAATAACTTCTTCATCATAACTCCTATGATATTGATTCAACTTCAGGGTGATTATCCACTGATTTATGAGTCCAAATCAAGATTATTACATATTGATTCATTATCGTTTGATTAGAATCAAGAGGAAATTGCCAACTCTCCAAACATGGCAAACTGGAATCACTTCGGTTAAAAGTGGGATAACTTCTTCATCATAACTATTATGATCTTGATTTAACTTCAGGGTGATTATAAACTGATTTATGAGTCCAAATCAAGATTCTTACATCGTGATTCATTCTGTTTTTTTTGTATCAAGAAAAATTACCAAATCTCCAAACATGGTAAACTGGAGTTAAATCAAAATCATAGGAGTTATGATGAAAAAGTTATCCCACTTTTAACCAAAGTGATTCCAGTTTGCCTTGTTTAGAGATTTGGCAATTTCTTCTTGATACTAATAAAACAAGAATGAATCACGATGTAAGAAGATTGATTTGGACTCATAAATCTGTGTAGAATCACCCTGAAGTTGAATCAAGATCATAGGAGTTATGATGAAGAAGTTATCCCACTTTTAACCAAAGTGACTCCAATTTACCTTGTTTGGAGATTTGACAATTTCTTCTTCATTCTAATCAAAACCAGAATGAATCACGATGTAAGAATCTTGATTTGGACTCACAAATCAGTGCAGAATCATCCTGAAGTTGAATCAATATCATTGGACTTATAATGAATAGTTATCCCACTTTTAACCGAAGTGATTCTAGTTTGTCCTGTTTGGAGATTTGACAATTTATTCTTAATACTAATAAAACCAGAATGTATCACTATGTAAGAAGCTTTATTTGGACTCATTAATCAGTGTAGAATCACCCTGAAGTTGAATCAAGATCATAGGAGTTATGATGAAGAAGTTATCTTACTTTTAACCGAAGTGATTCCAGTTTGTCTTGTTTGGAGATTTGGCAATTTCTTCTTGATACTAATAAAACCAGAATGAATCACGATGTAAGAATCTTGATTTGGACTCATAAATCAGTGTAGAATCACCCTGAAGTTGAATCAAGATTATAGGAGTTATGATGAAGAGTGTTATCCCACTTTTAACCGAAGTTACTCCAGTTTACCCGGTTTGGAGATTTGGCAATTTCTTCTTGATTATAATCAAACCAGAATGAATCAAGATGTAAGAAGCATGATTTGGACTCATAAATCAGTGTAGAATCACCCTGATATTGAATCAAGATAATACGAGTTATGATGAAGAAGTTATCCCACTTTTAACCGAAGTGATTCCAGTTTGCCTTGTTTGGAGATTTGGCAATTTCTTCTTGATACTAATAAAAAAAGAATGAATCACGATGTAAGAAGATTGATTTGGACTCATAAATCAGTGTAGAATCACCCTGAAGTTGAATCAAGATCATAGGAGTTATGAAGAAGAAGTTATCCCACTTTTAACCGAAGTGACTCCAATTTACCTTGTTTGGAGATTTGGCAATTTCTTCTTCATTCTAATCAAAACCAGAATGAATCACGATGTAAGAATCTTGATTTGGACTCACAAATCAGTGCAGAATCATCCTGAAGTTGAATCAATATCATTGGACTTATAATGAATAGTTATCCCACTTTTAACCGAAGTGATTCTAGTTTGTCCGGTTTGGAGATTTGACAAATTATTCTTAATACTAATTAAACCAGAATGAATCACGATGTAAGAAGCTTGATTTGGACTCATTAATCAGTGTAGAATCACCCTGAAGTTGAATCAAGATCATAGGAGTTATGATGAAGAAGTTATCTTACTTTTAACCGAAGTGATTCCAGTTTGTCATGTTTGGAGATTTGGCAATTTCTTCTTGATACTAATAAAACCAGAATGAATCACGATGTAAGAAGCTTGATTTGGACTCATAAATCAGTGTAGAATCACCCTGAAGTTGAATCAAGATCATAGGAGTTATGATGAAGAGTGTTATCCCACTTTTAACCGAAGTGACTCCAGTTTACCCTGTTTGGAGATTTGGCAATTTCTTCTTGATTCTAATCAAACCAGAATGAATGAAGATGTAAGAAGCTTTATTGGACTCATAAATCAGTGGATAATCACCCTGAAGTTGAATCAAGATTATAGGAGTTATGATGAAGAAGTTATCCCACTTTTAACCGAAGTGACTCCAGTTTACCTTGTTTGGAGATTTGGCAATTTCTTCTTGATTCTAATCAAACCAGAATGAATCAAGATGTAAGAAGCTTTATTTGGACTCACAAATCAGTGTAGAATCATCCTGAAGTTGAATCAATATCATTGGACTTATGATGAATAGTTATCCCACTATTAACCGAAGTGATTCCAATTTAGCCTGTTTGGAGATTTGGCAATTTCTTCTTGATACAAATAAAACAAGAATGAATCACGATGTAAGAAGTTTGATTTGGATTCATATATCAGTTTAGAATCACCCTGAATTTGAATCAAGATCATAGGAGTTATGATGAACAAGTTATCCCACTTTTAACCGAACTGACTCCAGTTTACCCTGTTTGGAGATTTGGCAATTTCTTCTTGATTCTAATCAAACAAGAATGAATCAAGATGTAAGAAGCTTGATTTGGAGTCATAAATCAGTGTAGAGTCATCCTGAAGTTGAATCAGTATCATTGGAGTTATGATGAAGATGTTATCGCACTTTTAACCGAAGTGATTTCAGTTTGCCCTGTTTGGAGATTTGGCAATTTATTCTTAATACTAATAAAACAAGAATGAATCACGATGTAAGAAGCTTGATTTGGACTCATTAATCAGTTTAGAATCACCCTGAAGTTTAATCAAGATCATAGGAGTTATGATGAAGAAGTTATCCCACTTTTAACCGAAGTGACTCCAGTTTATCTTGTTTGGAGATTTGGCAATTTCTTCTTGATTCTAATCAAACCAGAATGAATCAAGATGTAAGAAGCTTGATTTGGACTCATAAATCAGTGGATAATCACCCTGAAGTTGAATCAAGATTATAGGAGTTATGATGAAGAAGTTATCCCACTTTTAACCGAAGTGACTCCAGTTTACCTTGTTTGGAGATTTGGCAATTTCTTCTTGATTCTAATCAAACCACAATGAATCACGATGTAAGAAGTTTGATTTGGACTCACAAATAAGTGCATAATCATCCTGAAGTTGAATCAATATCATTGCACTTATAATGAATAGTTATCCCACTTTTAACCGAAGTGACTCCAGTTTACCCTGTTTGGAGATTTGGCAATTTATTCTTGATACTAATAAAACCAGAATGAATCACGATGTAAGAAGATTGATTTGGACTCATTAATCATTGTAGAATCACTCTGAAGTTGAATCAATATCATTGGACTTATGATGAATAGTTATCTCACTATTAACCGAAGTGATTCCAATTTAGCCTGTTTGGAGATTTGGCAATTTTTTCATGATACAAATAAAACAAGAATGAATCACGATGTAAGAAGTTTGATTTGGATTCATATATCAGTTAAGAATCACCCTGAATTTGAATCAAGATCATAGGAGTTATGATGAACAAGTTATCCCACTTTTAACCGAACTGACTCCAGTTTACCCTGTTTGGAGATTTGGCAATTTCTTCTTGATTCTAATCAAAAAAGAATACATCAAGATGTAAGAATCTTTATTTAGAGTCATAAATCAGTGTAGATTCATCCTGAAGTTGAATCAATATCATTGGAGTTATGATGAAGAAGTTATCGCACTTTTAACCCAAGTGATTTCAGTTTGCCCTGTTTGGAGATTTGGCAATTTACTCTTAATACTAATAAAACCAGAATGAATCACGATGTAAGAAGCTTGATTTGGACTCATTAATCAGTTTAGAATCACCCTGAAGTTGAATCAAGATCATAGGAGTTATGATGAAGAAGTTATCCCACTTTTAACCGAAGTGATTCTAGTTTGTCCTGTTTGGAGATTTGGCAACTAATTCTTGATACTAATAAAACCAGAATGAATCACGATGTAAGAAGCTTGATTTGGACTCATTAATCAGTGTAGAATCACCCTGAAGTTGAATCAAGATCATAGGAGTTATGATGAAGAAGTTATCCCACTTTTAACCGAAGTGATTCCAGTTTGTCCTGTTTGGAGATTTGGCAATTTATTCTTGATACTAATAAAACCAGAATGAATCAAGATGTAAGAAGCTTGATTTGGACTCGTAAATCAGTTTAGAATTACCCTGAATTTGAATCAAGATCATAGGAGTTATGATTTAAAAGTTATCCCACTTTTAACCGAAGTGACTCCAGTTTATCTTGTTTGGAGATTTGGCTATTTCTTGTTGATTCTAATCAAACCAGAATGAATCAAGATGTAAGAAGCATGATTTGGAATCATAAATCAGTGTAGAATCACCCTGAAGTTGAATCAAGATAATAGGATTTATGATGAAGAAGTTATCCAACTTTTAACCGAAGTGACTCCAGTTTATCTTGTTTGGAGATTTGGCAATTTCTTGTTGATTCTAATCAAACCAGAATGAATCAAGATGTAAGAAGCTTTATTTGGACTCATAAATCAGTGGATAATTCACCCTGAAGTTGAATCAAGATTATAGGAGTTATGATGAAGAAGTTATCCCACTTTTAACCAAAGTGACTCCAGTTTACCTTGTTTGGAGATTTGGTAATTTATTCTTGATTCTAATCAAACCGGAATGAATCAAGATGTAAGAAGCTTGATTTGGACTCACAAATCTGTGCATAATCATCCTGAAGTTGAATCTATATCATTGGACTTATGATGAATAGTTTTAACCGAAGTGACTCCAGTTTAGCCTGTTTGGAGATTTGACAATTTCTTCTTGATACAAATAAAACCAGAATGAATCACGATGTAAGAAGATTGATTTGGACTCATAAATCAGTGTAGAATCACCCTGAACTTTAATCAAGATCATAGGAATTATGATGAAGAAGTTATCCCACTTTTAACCGAAGTGACTCCAATTTACCTTGTTAGGAGATTTGACAATTTCTTCTTCATTCTAATCAAAACCAGAATGAATCACGATGTAAGAATATTGATTTGGACTCACAAATCAGTTCAGAATCATCCTGAAGTTGAATCAATATCATTGGACTTATAATGAATAGTTATCCCACTTTTAACCGAAGTGACTCCAGTTTATCTTGTTTGGAGATTTGGCAATTTCTTCTTGATTCTAATCAAACCAGAATGAATCAAGATGTAAGAAGCTTGATTTGGACTCATAAATCAGTGGATAATCACCCTGAAGTTGTGATGTGATCATGGACCGGATCACTAAGGAGAACAAGGAGAGTCTAGATAAGCCACATGAAGCCACATTGCACCAGCAGCCTGGTGATGATGCTCTAGCCATTCGTGAAGGTCCCATGACTCGTTCCAGAGTCAAGAAGCTTAAAGAGAATGTTGTTGGATTACTCACTTCACATCCACAACAAGAAAGTCTTGGACAAGGTCTGATCCGAGATGTCTTGATCACCATTCAAGCCATCTCCACATCAAGATGGGTTAGTGTCTAGGCAAGACATGGGGTGCGTGCTCTTTTCCTCGCTTTTGGTTTTGTCCCACGAGGTTTTCTGGAGGAAGGTTTTTAACGAGGCCACAACTTGTCTTCACATCACTTAGGCCCTATCTCGGTCCAAGGCTAAAGAAGTTTATATTTTATTTCATTTTAAAGCTTATGTTAAACTTAAACTATAGTTTCCTTTTTGCTTATTTCCGAAACCCTAGAGAGCATGTTCTCTGGTTTCTCCTTATTTAAAGGGGTCTCTAAGCCCTATTGTAATCATCCATCTTTTAATCAACAAGTTATCTTTCTCCTTGACGGCTCTCTCTCTCTAGAAAGTGTGTCGAGTTTCTGGTGTGTAGTATCCAGAGACCTAAGGGTGTCTAAATTGGTGTGTCATATCCGATTTGTTCATCTAGGAGTATCAAGTGATCTTCCATCCCTCTTGTGTCACCATTCAATCCACAAACCTTGAAGAACTTGAGTCACTGATTCGTTCTTGCAAGGATCTATCCATTTCCCATCAACCAGAGAGCATCCTAGGGACGCATCAAGTGGTATCAGAGGAACTTTGGTTGGGAAGTACTCGTTTTCTCTCTTGTTTCTTTTTGTTTCATCCGTGTTTCATCTCTATCACCTTGAATAAGCAGTTAGAACTAAGCTGTTTAGGGCTGCTCGAGTTTTATAAGAGATTAGGACAAGGTTCTTAAACTTTTCCTTTTTGGCTTTGCGGAAACCCTAGAGAGAGAAACCCTAGCCGGCATCACTTTGCCTTTGTAGATCACTTTGTTTCATCTGTTTAACTTGTTAATCACCTTGAACACGAGTAGATTAAGGTTGTTAGGGTGCTAGAAAACCTTAGAGTAGAATAAAAAAAGTTTAGAGGTTTTTCCTTTTTGCTTGGTAGGCAGAAAACCCTTTCCTTTTTACCTAGCCGATTTTCTCCTTTTTGCTTTTGTCTTGCAAAACAAGCTTGATTTCTTTTCATTTTGCTTATCTTGTTACCTAGAAACCTTTTACTGGTTATTTGTGTTTACCTTTGTGCAGGAAGCATGGGATCCGAGTCTGAAGATGAAGCTGCACTCGTCAGGAAGAACAAGCTTCTCATGGAGGCTATGTCGGCTCAACTCACCGACACCAATGATGTGCTAAACTCCAATGAGCGCGTGACTGAGTAGACTGAGGGCCATCAACAACCTGTTTCTTTCTCAGAGAGAGAGCATCTACCACCTTATCGTCTAACTACTCCGGATAACCACCGGTGTAGAATCTGTTGTATAGTCCGTCAAATAGTTTCTTTAATGTAACACATGCACAATAAGATAGGTCGAGCATTTGTAGAGAGTTTATTGTGGTAGTATCGATCTCTCTTTATGTGCACGTGATCACCCAGTGTGTAGCACCTAGCACAAGGTATGTGTGGCTCTCCTAATAATAAAAATCTCAGCTTCGGTTTTTAGATCAATCTCCTTTCTTCTTTTGGAGTATGAATTGAGTCATTGTCTTTTTCATTTGTACTTACTTGGTGTCAAGGGGACCAGCTGGTCCTTGCGTCCCTATGAACTCAAAGGAAGTGGTTTGTTGTGGAAGCCATCATGACTTAGATGTATTAGCAGGAAGGCTGATTGCAGATTGCAAGGTCTAGTCCATAGAGAGCACAGACATGCCCGATGTGACCAGCTTTCCATTAGGCAGTAATCAAGGTAAAAAAAACAATATCTTCAACATGCATAGAAAACTTCATCTTACTTTATCTCCCCAATTGGTATCCTCTTTACATGAAACCATTTGGAAGAGCGAATGTATAGGAAAGACTCAAGCTAGAAATGTCTTGAGTGATATAAGCATTCTAATATTGGTGGATAATAGAGCCACATCTAATTCGGTATATTATCTTGCAAGACGAAATGAATAATGACTAATGTGGTTATAGTATGGTATTCTTTGTAGTTATCATGTGGTGTTTTCTGAACCTTTCAAACCCAACTTCCTATCCCCACTATATATTGTTCTTCTTTTGACTCTAAAAGATGCATTTGGACAATTATCAGCAATTAACACCGAAACATACACCATTAAATGATGCCAACAATCCATACAATCTAAATGTTACACATATATATCAAACGAATGAAAAGTCTTGGAATAAAGCGATGCTCTCTGACACAACCTTTGATGATTCCCTATTCGGAATCTTAGCAAATCAGAGCCCAATGAAGCCCCATGATCAGATATGCACTGCTCGATGAAAAAATGGTGATATTCATATTGTTCAAGTTGTCTCCCAGTGCTTTAAGTTTTTGGCTCTTAGGCTCTGTCTCATGTGCCTCTATTTCGACCATAGTGCTGTTAACCCGAATTGTACTTTTCCAAGTATCGATGGAATAGGGTCTCTTCACTTTCTTTATTGCTAATCTTAGCAAATGCCGTTTTTACCCACTAAATCTCGACAGTATGCCATGCATGATTGAGGGTCGATCTTGCATCTAGTTATTCGCTGTTTCGTCACTCTTCTCTAGTTTCGTCTCTTTTACAAGTCGCCTACTCGGTCGTTGTCTCATTTCTTTCTTGAGGCTATACCTATCCATAATAGCTTTTTTCTCTTCTAGTGATCAATAATAGTGATTTTTCTAAACTTGAGATCTATTAATTGAGACCTCATGGGGGAATTATACATACTCGAGCGTGCAATAATGCACGTTTCTCGATACATGCACTTTTGCTTTACGCTAAAAATTTAGGAGAAACCACTTTTGCAAAGCATATTGTCAACGAAAGTCGTTCTGATGGAACTAGAAGCTCAGATCATCGTGAGTGTCTTTCATATGGAAATCTCTTTAGAGTCTAATACAGTATGACTTTACCCCACTCCAACTTTTCTAACATATTTACCAGATTTTTGATTAGTTACTAAACCCATATAATATTATACCCCTACTTATTTGAGTATAGAATAAAGGGGAACCTACTCACGACTCCAACTTTTTCCTCCTTCCCTTCTTTTTGGCCATTCAAAGTTGTGTTTTCTAGACTCATTACTTATAATATGTTGGGGTAATATAATACCCACAGGTGACTTCTATCTCTCACACCTAACTTGTGCTTGTGGAAAAATCACCGGATAATAGTCATACACCATACGGACAAGCCCTCCATTATGTCCGAGACTCTCAATAGAGGAAAACAGAACTGAGGTTAAAAAGCACAAATCTTCTTATGACTGAAAAGCTGCGAGGGATATGCATCTCCTCCACTGCCTCCAGATAAAGACTATCCACGCACCTCTCGAGTGCGTATCTGTCTTAGGTCTCCTCTCTTCTCTCAATTGCTAGACATCAATGCTAGTCAGACGAGTGCTGAGCGCATTTTTCTCCCAACTATATATCTAGATAGAAACTCTGTCAATCAATCCCTCCGACCGGAGTGATCTCTTTTAGACCCAAACTAGCACGATAGAACCTTCGAACATGGTGCTGTACTTACTTCTCCCTTATTCTTTGTGATCTTGTGAGAAATTAGAATAAAACACCCCTTTAATGCTCTCTCTCTTACTGCTTACGGTATATCTACTAACTAACCTTGTCTTGAGCTATTGTTCTCCTTATTCATTATTTTCTCAAAATAAACTTAAAAGACACTGTTGTATTAATATTTTGGATTTAGACTTCACGCTAACCCCTGCCAATCGATATCCTATAATTTCAATAGAGAGACGATTCAAGATTTCCTTGTGTGTCCTACATGCGTGTGCTTGTCTAGTTCAACTTAGAATTGAGTGAGGTAAAATCCTCGTGGTATAGCTATGAAAGAGATGCAGCTTACAGAGTATGCTCGATTCTCTCTTCTAGCTTATCTATAACGTAACCATAGCCCAACATGAACTCGCTCACACGCCATAACCAAGGCTCACTTAGGTGTAACACCCTTACCGTAAACAAATTATCTAATCGGAAATAATATGCTTGAAAATCGTTAACATGTCATGTAGTTCGCACCTTGAATTTAAGAGACATTATAGTACCTCTTGAAGCAAATCCATATCCCGCAGGGTACATAGTCCAAATGCTGTAATTCTTCCTATTATATGAGATATGAGTTATTTGATAATACGAATACAATTATCACCACTTTTATCTCGATCTGTCAAAGAAAACCTTAATAAGCTCTATTGATCTCTCTCTCTATATCATCTAGCAAACAACTTAGAAGGTGTCTGATTCTACTCACGTTGAGGAAATCCAACTCATTTATGGCAGTGCTGATATGCTAGGCGAGTATCATACAATACAAATTCCAAAAACAGGCCAAGCTCAATTCTTCCCTGAGTCATCCCGTAGTACAATTACGAAGGGGGGTATGAAAACAAACCATAAACCCACAGTTAGACATGCTTATTACTACCTACTTATAATCGAAACGATCCGCTTAAGAAATAAGACACAATCGTGATATGAGTAATAATAGCACCTGAGGTGAATACATAAGAAGATGTGTAATAACTAATAGAATAATGTTGCAAAAGAATACTTACTTTTTCACACTTGTTCCCAAGGCTTCCGGCCTCACTACTCCAATGGAGCCCTGCACTTGCGCGCATTTCTGGATATTACCAACTCTCCGTGCATAAGTATGGCCTCGAAGTAAGGTTGAACTCATGCTGGTCTTTCCCCTTATCATCGCCTCTTGCGTTCCTCCGGAGATACTGTGGTATGTCCCTGCGCAGCGTGTGATAGCCTTATCAAGGTTGGATCATAGTCTCCTGCCTAGTCTCTCTCAGTTCAGTCCTTGCTCCTCACTAGCTGGGAGATTGCCTTCTCAATAAGTCCTAAGAGGTTCACTGCTAAAGAAGGCTCCGCCGCTCATTCGTCGGCTAGGACCTGACTCTGAGTGACGCCAGGTTTTTGATGCCTGTTACACTGGTTGCGTGAGCCTGGCTAAGCTTCCCCAAGACACTGCTAGGTCACGAAACAAAACAAACACAACACAGAAGCCTGTATTTAGACAAACTTTCCCCTAAATCCGAAGAAAACGGAGAATCTATAATACAGTTAGACTAGATTTTACCTT